>PVIJ01006202.1:0-94823 GCA_004024925.1 Scalopus aquaticus
TTCTTCCCTTTCTTTCTTTTTTTTTTGGTGTTCTTTTCCATATTAAAAATAAAACACCAAACAGTGATCCCTGGTTCTTTGGGTGATCTTTACACCTTTCACATGGTGCTTTGATTCTTAGTTCCTGTTGGTCTCGCTCTTTTCCTTTTTTACCCAAAAGCTCATTCTGAAGTGCCTGTGAGAAGGCCCAAACCAGAAGAACTCGGTTTAGTGGCCCAGCAACAGCTTCACAAGATCATTGGGCAAGTTGCCCTCTCCACAGAATATCCTGCCAGGCCTTAGAGGGACTCAGTGCTGGTGACTCAGCTCAGTCACTGCTCTGGTTAGTTTTACACATGTCTGTTGCTGTATCTGGTGCTTTTTATTTTCTCCCAAGAGAAATTTTAAAAATGGAGGAATTGAATAGAGGCAGTCTGAAAGAAAAATATCTATTTAGTCCCAGCTCCCTTGATCTGGAGTCTTTCTGCAGTGTGTGGCTTTACCACTAGTGTTGACGTTCCCAGGCCAAATATTGGCTCCATCCCAACAAGTACTATGGGCTAGAACATCCTCCCGCTTTTTTTTTGTTCTATCATTTCTGTTTGCTACAGTTTTTTAAAAATGCTGTTTCAAAGAATCTTAGAAATTAAGTTACTTTTTCTACTTTTATTTGCATACTTCTATAGAAATATTAGAACTTTTAATTCTGTCCTGTAAAGTTCTAAAGGAAAAAAACTTTGGGGTGCCTTCCATTTCCCAGTCAGTATTTGTTTTTAGTGCTATTAAATGTTTTGTGCAGGAACTGGTTTAAGGAAGTAGAGCTGTGAAGGGCTCAGCGTGGGGGTTGGGTGAACAGTTTTGAGTTGGGTAATTAGGTGGCTATAACCATGTGGAACAGAAGCGATGATTAGACTAATTAGTTAAGGCATTTTGTAAGTGCCACGTCGACCCAAGGGTAATGGCCTAGAAATGCTGCCTTTCCTGATTTATTTGATTGATGAAAAGCAGGTTTTACACTTGGGGGTTTGCTTACTTTTAAAATTAGAGATTTATTTCCTTATTTTTCTTTATTTCTCTTGAAAACGCAGAGATAGACTTATTTCACTTTGGACTAGGACTGCTGATTTTGTTTTCATGTCCTGCTCCACACCGTTTTGGTGAAACAGTTTTAATAAGGTACTGTTAGTCAAGTCTTTGTAGAGAACCTGAAGTGTTTTATTTGGCCACTGTACAAATAACGTGTCTACCTAGCTTTTTCACATATGCATTTACTTATCTAACATTGCTTGGTGCTTACTTTGTGTTGGTACTATAAGGTGCAAAGGGTTTGATGATACCTAGCAATTAAAGACTTCCAGTGTTAGTGTTCCTACTGCTTGGCACATGGTCAATACTAGGTCAGTGTTTATTGAAAGAATGATGAGGCTAGGTCCTTGTTTTTTATTTTGTGTGTACGCTCAAATTTAGCTTATGCAATTGTAGCTCAGATTGCAAAACATTTAAAGACATTTCTGTAAATCTATTCCTGTTTATTTCCTTGTAGTTTTACAATTTAAGCTAAATCTCTTCAAAGGATTTGCTTCAGAATAAGTAATAGCAGGGATGCTGTAAATCTCTTAAAAGATGTAGATTAATTTTAATATGGTGTTAGGTGTAATTTACCAAGTACTTCCACGTGTTCTGTGTAGTTTTCTCTTGCCAGCAGCTGTGAGGTAGGTAGGGCAGGCACTACTGACGCTGTGGTAGCACCCTGAAAGTAGGACGTTGTGTGGGGTTCAGGATAGATAACTGGTTTTCCTTAAGTGTTCACAGCTAACATGTAACTGAGGCAGGACAATGCTGCATATTCTCCTTTCTGCTCATTTTAGGCTTCTCTTAAAGGGATACTCTCTTCTGTACCAGCTCACACAGGGCTAGATTAGGCCACTGGGTTTTAAGAATCCTTTAGGGGCATTCAGCAATTAGTGACACCTATAACTTTTCAAAATCAGCATTAGTTATATATGTATATAACACACACATATACATACAGGTGTGTATATGTATGTAATATGTATGTCTGGCGTGGATACATATATACACACTAATATGTATAAAATCAATAATATATGCATATGTGTGTGCTAATACACATATTAGACAAAACTTAATCAGATAAAACCTAAAAATGCTTGTGTGGCTTTTTCAAACGTTGAACATTTTGTGTTGATTTGACCAGTCTCCTTACCCTAGGTAAGAGCTGATGGGCTTGATGAAAATGTGTAGTGAGGTCAAGAGCCAGATAGACCTTTCTGAACGCTTCCTTCTCCGAGTGTGTATTATCACATTTAATGGAGTAATAGTTAATACTAATCTTGTGGAATATTCGAAGGGTTAAACGAGGTAATCCATGTAAGCACAGTGCTCCGTATTTGATGGCCAAACCAGAATACAAAACAAAATAACCTGAATGCTAGAGGAAAATAAAACTGTTTTCAGGTGACTTTGAGTATTATTGAAATTCTGACTAATAATTTTTGTGTTTACTAATGCAGTTTATTAAACAATCTCTACTGTTAATTCAGTTATTCCCATGTATATGAAAGAATCAAAATCACTTTCTTTTCAAATAAAAGCTCCCTAATTTGGTATGAACTTTCACAGTTAGTCTGAATTAATGAGCTTTATTACATCATTTCCCAGTGAGTAGTTGAAGCGCCTGTTGCTGGTCTGCCTTACTTCTTATGGTCTTGGAATTGGAGGTACCACTCGAATACCAGTTTTTAAATAGAAATTTGTGTAATAAAATAAAGTAGATTATCAATAACAAAACTTGATAAAAAAGATTCTAATGTAGTGATGTTATTTCAGGTTATCTATTAAAATTGAACTAATTAGGAAACCTTTGTTTTCCAAGAAAAAAGTGACTGTATTATAGAGTGAATACCACCCAAATTAGAAACAGAGAATTAGTATTGATCCTGAGACCTTTTTATGCTACTAAATTACTTCATTCTAAGATGTTAATATTTAGAGAGAAAAGAACTCCAAAACAACCATTTAATCTTTTGTTTGTTATATTAGATAATAATGAATAGTTAATTTTGTTATTTCTGGAAAATCAAAACACTCATCACTTTTTAATAGCTATAGATGAGAAATTATAATAAAATACAGTAGGATTATAAAATTCCAAGCTTATTACCACATTTAAAAAATGGAGGCGTGTTTTTCAGGTGTTCAAATGGTTCCTTCTGATCACTTTTTGAGTGGAATTCTTTTTAAAAGTTATTATTATTTCCTTTACTGTATTTTCAGTTCATGTCCTTAATATCAGTGCTGTTTAACTTATTTTGATAATTCATGATGACTATTTTCCAATATTGAAATATCATACATTGTCATCTTGAGCTGTAAATCTCTTCCTAATCATGTAAGGGCATTGTGGTAAATTATTTCTATGTGTAAGAAGCCAGGTTTTCAATAAGGGTCTAATAAGAGTTTTGATCAAATTATGTTATTTAACAACTAGATATTCAGCCTCTATTGTAAACATTCACACAGAGTCTTAGCAAAAAGTGTTATAAGTACTTTGTAATTGTTAACTCACTTATTCCTACAACAACACAATGAGGTTGCTTTATGGTTATCCCCACTTCCCAGAGTCACAGGAATGTTCGCACCTTGTCTAAGCTCTCCCACTACTAAGTGTTAGAATCTGGATTTGAATTCTTTGAGTCTGCACCAGACAGAGCTGCACACTTAATCACCACAGTCTTCTTTTCACTCCTATAATATATGGACTTTGCTACTCATTTTGGAAGATCTCTGGTCTGTTTTGCTTCCATTCTGAGTTTTGTATGTCTTGAAACTTTTGTTCAGCCATTTGTTCATTCAGCAAATATCTATGTGTACTCAGTATGTGGTGCTTAGGGCTTAACAGTAATACAGGGGGGACCCTTATCTCTTGGAGTTTTGTTCCCACCTGTCCTTTATTATTGCAGGAGGGAAGACAGATACTGCAGGATGGAATTACTGTAGGGGTCAGAAAGAACTCCCTGAGAAATTAGAAACTGAGCGGTGAGCCGGATTAAGCCATGCTGGGAAATGGGTGTGAGAACAGGAATGAGAATCTAGTCCCAGGGAGTAACCAGGGTGAGAGTCTGAGTGAGGATTTCAGGAAACTGCCAAAATGTGCGTTATGGCTGGTGCTTAGAGTTTTAAAGGAGGAATGGGAGTGGTGAAGGATGTAAATAGTGCTAATGTTCTAAGACCAGACAGAAGAGTCAAAGAATTGATTACCTTCCTACTTTATTAAAATATTTAGGATAATAAAAGTGTAGAAACAGTTTATAGTTTCTTAAACTATATGAAGTAATAAATCACTTAAAAGGAGGCAAAAAAGAGGATTAAAATAAAATAGATTGGACAGATAGCACAAAAATAAGAAGATAGATGTAAACTCAAATATTTTTTGTAATTACATTAAATGTATATGGACTAAATGCACCAATTAAAAGATGATCAGGTGATAAAAACGAACAAACCAACCAAGGTTCTGCTTTCACTTGACAGAGAGTACCACAGTTCAGGAAGTATCAGAGGTTGTTATGAGATAGCAATCCCCTGTCTCCTCATTGCTTCCTGTACCCTGGAAGCCACCACCTTCTTGGGAAGGGCTCTGGACTTTCCAGACTGATTGCTATGGAGGTCGTTCTGGGAGCTGGCATGTTGGCACATCTGGGCTATGCAGGCCTGGCTCCCCACTAACTTGTAACACCTCTGTGGTAGACTTGGATTACTATTCACATACCCAGTGGCTTATGTAGCATTTGGCATATGGTGATATTTGGCATCCATTAATGCCATATACAATATTTACCATGTGTATACATTTGATTTCCATGTGAGATTATAAACTCTTTGCACGCAGGAAAACTGTTACACATTTGACTTTTTGATAATATCTGCTCAAAAGACCAGGTAAGTATATAATAAATATTTCTTATTTAGTTCAGTCAAGGTTAAATCTGACCTCTGCATAAGGATACTATTTTACCTCTCAATACTTAAGAGGTTTCCATAGCAGAGAAAAAAACAAAACCCACTTCTTTATACAGTAAAGGACCCAGTGACCTATTTTTCTATAACTACATTTTACAGGTAGAAGAATATTCATTTGTACTTTGAAAAGCATAATTTATTTAATGCCAAAATAAATGCTTTGCTTAAATAAAAACTATAATATTAGTAGCAAAATAATAAAAATATTTTTCTTGGAAAAAAATTTGGGCAGAGCACGCCAGAACAGCAGTTTCTTTTTTTAGAGTGAAAGATTCTCTTGATTCAGTTAGTCCAAATGCCTGAAGTTCTCTTGTGTAAGAATGTGCTGCTTAAGAGAAAACTCAGTTAACTTGGAGTAAGCGCTGCTCATTATGATTGGAAAGAATTACAGAAACCATAGTAAAAGCAAGGCTTTCTGTTTTTAATTAAAATGTATAAAAATTAAAACAAAAAGCCAGGGTCCAGCTGGATATACTTCTTTGCAATAGACATTTTGAAAACATTTAGTGAGAAATAAACTCAAGGTGCCTGTGTGCTGCTTTCCCGAGCGTCTCGGTGGTTCTCCTGTTTAGTGGCCCGGTCACCTTATTTGACTATCATGGAATCATAAAATTTCAAAGCCAGGAATGGATCTCAGAAGTTCTTCTCACCCTCTGATCCACCAGATGAGAGAATAAGCCCACAGTGGTGAGGGGACTAGACTGAGGTTGTATAGCAAGGAATTAGGCATGCAGGCTGCTCTGGCTGGCTTTCTCTGAAACTTAAGAGTTTCTTACTGCCTAGAATTTCTGCTGCTGTCGAGGCCTCTTGCTGCCCTTAGTGCAGTGATAGGAGGGGTAGGAGATAGGGAGAAGGGGGAGGGGTTGTGAGTTTGTGAGTGTGTGTTTGTGCGTGTATGTGTGAGGCGGGAAGGGAGAGAAGTGAGATTGAGAGGAGAGGTGGATAATAAAGAAAAAGTGTCATAAAGCAGCTGTTAGAAGCAGTGTCTGGAGCTTGCACAAGGTGGAGGACTCTGGCGGTGGTGGGAATCTAGGATCATCCTGTGCCTGGATAAAGCCACCTGCACCTTATTACATCTATAGCTTTTTGACTATCCTTCAGTTCAGCCAGGGCACTTAGCTGTCTCAGGTTAGGTGGAGATGTTAAGAATAAGGAAGTTGAAATTTGCATGGCAGATAATTCGTCAGTCTTCTGATTTTTTAAATTTTAGCAAAAGCATATTTAACCTCACTTTTCCCTTTTTACTTCTAGATGTGGGCAGAAGAATCCTGTGCCCCTTCCTGCTTAGTCAGGGTTTGATTTTTTTAAAGAGAAATAATGAAAATGAATTTCAAAAGTATTTTGAGTTCTTCTATCTCAGTTCACTCTGGGTCAGTTATAGATTTTGCTGGGAAACACTGTTGACACGCCAGTCTGTGTTGTGCAGCGCTGTTTTGTATGTTGCCCACAGTGCCCTCTGGACTTTCACCACACCTGGGGCATTTACGTAGGGGCCAGCTTCAGGCTCGTAGAGCCCAGCAGACCTCCCTGAAGTCAGGTGGGAACCTGATCCAATCCAGGGTGGCAGTCTCAGCTGCTGGTTATTGGCTGTTTTCTTTGGTATTAGCATGATATCTAATTTACAGGTTCTTGGGAAAGCATGTACTATTCCCTTGTTTTTACTCTAAAGTCCATCTCTGGTTACATCATTGGAAGCCTCTCAATTTAACCTATTCTTTTGTGGGTTCTATAACTGCAAATGAATTATGACAGCTGTAATTTTCTTACTGTATAAGTAATTTATATTCATTTTAGGAAAATCAGAAAATAGGGAGAAACAAAAAGGAGGAAATAAAAATAATCTATAATCCACCTCTTGGAGAAACCATTGCAGTTTAGTGCATTTCTATATGTTTTTCTATGTATATTTATTTGCATAACAAATATATTTTAATAGAATGTGGTTGTGCTGTTAGGTTCTGTACTGGCACTTCTCACTTCTCATATCCTATATATTTCTCATCTAATTTAATTTTGTATTTTCAAAAGAGAGCTCATTGTCTTTAATTTTGTATTTTCAAAGAGAGCTCATTGTCTTTTTAAATATGGGTAAATACAAATAAATCAATAAAAGTTGATAATATCACAACCCATGTGGACATGTTCAAAAGGTTGTTGTTAGTAATAAAACAACTCACATTAACCGATTGCTTACTATATGCCAGGTGCTGTTTTATCTCTTCACTCCTTTGATCCTCATAAAAGCTGTAAGAAGTAGGTACTATCACTAGTCCTGTTTTCCAGATGAGGATATCAAGGCTAAGTTTAAGCACCTTCTGCAAACTATAGAGCAAGTGAGAAGTGAACCCAGGTTAGGATCCAGGCTGTCTGACCCTAGAGTCCATCTCCTAACCATGTACCATGTTGTGAAATTTAAAACCAAGCAAACAAATACTTTTATGTCAGTTATAGCATCTATTTATCATCCATCCGTCCATCCGTCCCTCCATCCCCATTTATCCAAAAGGAGTCATACACATTTCTCTACATTTTACTTAAAAAACAACTTAGTAATGAACTTAGAGATTTCTTCTATTAGCACATACACAGAGCTCTTTTTTTATAACAGCCACATAGACATTCTCTGTGTACCTTGCTTTAGTTACCCATTTCACTCCACTGGACAGTTTGGTGGTTTCCAGATATTTGCAGTTTTAAGCAATGCAACAATAATATTCTTATACTAATTTTTATCAAGTGATAAAATCAGGTGCCACATGTTTAGTCGGTACAATAGTGCCTGCTACATAGTAAGAAAGTTGCTATTACTGCTAATACTAGATGCCACACACTGTGGTAAACTTTTATTTAATCTTTCAGTATCCCTAGGAGGTAGATGGTTTTTATCCCTGTTTGCAGTTAAGGAATCTAAGACTTAGAGAGGTTAAATAGTTCACTTTGTGTCATGTAGTAAGCAAGTAAAATCTAGCATTTGAATTTAGCCTTCTGCTTCTAGAGCAGATCTTGACCACTCTTTAGCTATATATATGACTGACTTTAAGGGGCAAAGGAGTTGGTATCTTCTCTGTACCTGGAAGTGGAGGGATTGGTAAATTTTAGCATCTACAACACACACATGCACCAAAATGCCCTTGCTAAGTATCATAGATATCACAGTTTTTTATAGGTGAGAAATGATATCTCATTTTGATTTGTGTTTAATAATGATGTTGAAAAATATATGCTTATTATTTTCCTGTAAACTGCCTTTCTTCATTTTTCTATTGAATAGCTTTTAAAATAGGTATTGTAAAAGGATTACCCCCTTTTAGCTAATTAACACATCCATCATCTCATGTATTTTATTTTTTTTGGCTAGAACATTTGTGTGCAGCTTTCTTGGTGAGTTTAAATTATATAGTACAGTGTTATCAACTATAGTTACCATGTTTGACATTAGATCCTCAGACTATTCATTTTATAGCTGAACGTTTATAGTCTTTTACCAACTTCTTATTTCCTCCACCTCTTTCAGCCCTTAGCGAGCAATTTTCTACTCCATTTGTGAATCTGACTTAAAAAACTTTTCTTTTAGATTGCACATGTAAGAGATACCATGCAGTATTTGTCTTTTTCTGTCTGACTTATAGCATAATGTCCTATGGGTCTCTCCATGTAGTTCCACTTGACATATCCGCTTCTTTTTCATGACTGAGTAATTTCCCATTTTGTGTGTGTGTGTGTCCGTGTGTGTGTAGACTATCTGTCTACCGACCACATGTTTATCCATTTACTCCCTGATGGATACTTAGGTTGTTTTTATAACTTGGCTGTTGTGAAATATGCTGCAGTGAACATGGAAATGAAGATACCTCTTTGATATCTTCATTTCTTTGCAGATCTACCCAGAGTAGAATAGGATTGCTGGAGCACATATATGGCAGTTCTACTTTTAATTTTTGAGATACTTCCTTACTGTTTTTCATAATAACAGCATACATTTACATTCCTACCAACAGTGCACAAAGATTTCCTTTACTGCACATTCTTACCAGTACTCTTTATTTCTTGCCTTTTTGATGATAGACTTCTAACGGCTATGAGGTGCTATCTCATTGAAGTTGGGTTTGATTTGCATTTCCCTGATGATTAGCAATGTTAAGTATCTTTTCATATTCCTGTTGGCCATTTCTATATTTTGTCCAGAAAATGTTCTATTTGGTTTCTTTATCCAATTTTAAGTTGGATTGTTTGGTTTTGCTATTGTGTTGTATGACTTCCGTGTGCCTTTGGATGTTAACTCCTTAACAGATTTATGACTTGCAAATATTATCTTTCATTCAGTAGGTTGCCTTTAAATTTTGTTGATGATGATTTTCTTTGCTATGTAGAGGCTTTTTATTTGATGTAGTTCCACTTATTTATTTTCATTTTTGTTGCTTTTGCTTTGATGTATAATCCAAGACTGATATCAGGGAGCTTACCAGGAGTTTTATGGTTTCAGCTTTTTCAAGTCTTTAAGCCATTTTGAGTTGATTTTTGTATATGGTGTAAGATGGGGCCAGTTTTATGCAATGTTCTTTTTTAAAGAAAAGATTTTATTAGCTCTTTATAAAAAGGGAAATTAGCCCTTCATCTTTCATATGCATTGCAAGTATTTTTTTCAACACTTTAAAATGACTGTATATTTTCCATTATATAAAATGTGATTTATTTGAACGTTCTTCCAGTTTCTCATTACAGTGATGTCAAGAGCATAATCCATGGACGAGAATACACATTTTTAAGAGCTTGGCTTTGAATGCATGGGGTAAACAGTGGGTTTGTGGGTTCACTTGTATATAGATTTTCTTGTAAATAGGCAATGTAAATTTATGATATTGGTAACTATAGTATAATACTATAAACATTTTTGCTTCCTTGTGATTTTTTTCTACTTTATTGTAAGAATACTACATATAATGCATATAACATGCAAAATCTGTGCTCATTGGCTGTTTATGATATTGGAAAGTTTCTGATCAATAGCAGGTATTAGTTGTTTTTGGGAAATCAAAAGTTATATTTGTGTTTTTGACTCTGGGGAGTCAGTGACCTTAACCCCCTATGTTGTTCAAGAATCAACTGTATATCAATCTTTATGCTGACTGCCTCTTCAGGCTTTCTGCTTTTATAGATAAAGAACAGGTGACACGAAAGATTTTCATGTGGAATGGTTTAGACTTTGGTTTGAATTTTGATCCTGGGTGGTTTTAGTTATTGTATGAGTTTTGAGGAAGGCTTTCTGAGACTGTTTCCTCAAAATACCTGCCTCCTTGGAGTGCAGTGAAGATAACATACATGGAAACAGTTGACACACATAGGAAGAAAGATAAACAGTGGTAGCAAGTGGTTGTTAGTGTTTCAATTTGATTCTGTGGGACTTTGTATTGATGAGTGGTGTTATTTCCTTAGTTGTATTGTACTAACTGCCCTTTACTAATTAAGGGAAGCTGTTCAATGTAATGGTTAAAAGATGGGTAGGTGTAGAGGCAGGAAAGGCACCAGGAAGCAGGTTCTCTAAGGATACGGGCAGATGGGTCACAAGGGAAGGAGTTCTGGAGCCCTCAGTGGCTTTTTAGGCTTTTTATTGGTCTCTTGTAGAGAGGCAACCATGTACAGGGCAGGCAATGGGGCCAGGGGGCCGGGAGGCTGGCAGGTCTCCCAGCCCCCAGTGAACCTTACTTTCTTGGGCTCTCTGGCAGTGTCTCGTGGTCTCTTTGCTCCATCCTGAACAGTCCTCTGCTCCACACTCTGTTCTCTGCTCCCTGTTGCCCATGCTCTATACCCATCTGTGTTGAATTCATTCTGCCGACTAACACCAATTGTGGGGGCAGGATGGCACGGGGAGCACAGGTTTGCTGTGGAGCTGTGCAGACAGGTCAAAAGGAGGAGTTCTGGAACCCTCGGTGGCTTTTTAGGCTTTTACTGGTCTCTTGTAGAGAGGCAACCAGGTACAGGGCAGGCAATGGGGCCGGGGGGCCAGGATGTTGGCAGGCCTCCCAGCCCCCGGAGGATCTTCACTTTCTCGGGCTCTCTGGCGGCATCCTGTAGCCTCTCTGCTGCACCCCAAACAGTCCTCTGCTCCACACTCTGTTCTCCGCTGTTTCTTCTGCAGCTGCTTATAAGTCGAGTCTCTGGCCCACATGTGCCCACTCATGCTTGCCCACACCCTACTCCAGGTGCCCGCCATCAGGCATTTGCATAGGCCAGCAGAGGTCTATCATTGAGGGGAAGACGGAAAAACCTGATAATTCTCATTTACCCTACAATAGGCGACTTTAGAATTTGATGTTTGGGATGCAGTCCTTTTTGCCATTTCTCAGCACAGTGACACTAGATGGAAGCGAGCTTTAACTTATAAGCACCACAAATGACTATAAGAGCAGTATTTACCACAGAGTGAATACAAAGATCCAGTGAGATAATGCTGAACACAAAGTTTGGTCCATAGGAAGCACCCAGTCAATCCTATCCTGTAGTTTGATAATAATCATAGTCATACTAAGTAGCAGAATTTAAAAGAAGCATAGACTTCCTCAGGTCCAACTCTAGTTCTCCTACTCTGCTTCTAATTCTGCCTTCTAGAGTAATAAAGGACAAATCAGTATCCTTTTCACTTACAGTCTGTTATGTACTTAAGATTACATCCTATCATGGACTTAATTATGCCCTTCCTTCATATGTTGAAACCTTAACCCCCATAATGACTGCATTTGGAGACAGGGTCATTAGGGAGGTAATTAGGGTTAAATGATGTCAGAAGGATGGAACCCTAATCCTGGAAGATTGATGTTCTTAAAAGAAGGGAAATATATGACTGAGATGAGAAGGCAGCTAACTATAAGATCAAAATAGAGGCTGCACCAGAAACCAACCCTGATGGCACCTTTATCAAGGACTTTAGAACTCTGAGCAAGTTCTGGAGGCTGATTCTTAAGCAGCTTGTCTGTGGTATCTTATAGCAGCCTGAGCTGATTATACGGATCCTTTTTCTTTTCTTACATCATCATCCCTATCTTATCTTAGTTCTCCTCTCATAATGGTTTTCAGATGCATGGCCACCTTGGTCACCGCCAGCTTCAATACTTCCAAGTGTGCCAGTGCTTTTTTAACCCTTTGCACTCGAGTGGCACCGCTCCGGCGCCCGGCGGTGTAACGCGTCCACTAGAGCGGCGCTGCTATGGCCTCCAGCAGTTTAATGCGTCCACTCAAGTGGCACAGCTAGGGCGCCTGAGCGGTTTGGAAGTCAATATGTTTATTTCCGATGTGTGATAAGATATTCTTATCGCAATTACTTTCATGGACCAGGCTTGGCCTGCATCCTTAGCCAATTCTTAGTTTAGATTAGTTAATCTCAGTTTAGCATTGTGATACGTGTCCTGACAAACCGAGGTTGCATCTTGGGGATTGTTTGACTAAATATCACACAAAAAATAATTACAGAATGTAATTGTTAACAGATTTTGTTGTATTCAACGTAAAAATAAATAAATTGGTGAAATTTTATTATTTGTATACGTTTGTTTGAGTATAACATGATTTCAAAGTACCTGTAAAACGCTTCCCTAATATAGCTGAAATCGTCTCGAGTGGCTGGTTCACCCACGTGAAAAAAGCCTCGAGTGCAAAGGGTTAAAAATGGGAACCCCAAGAGGACTCAGACTCACAGGTGACCTGAGCAATCTGGGTACTGAACACTGCCCCTCTAGTAGATATTGTTAGGTAGGTGTCTGGACAAGCCCCCATCACTCGTGACCACCCCAATCTATATTTCATCTGTATTTTATCCCAGATCCAAAAGTTTGTCTTAACTTCAGTTTTTTTCCCCCTTCAGACTATAGAAGTCATTCTTTTAGGACCCTAGTTGGATAGGACTTTAGAATTCTGGACCAACCAGCTAATCCAGTTACTCAGTGCCAGCAGTTTTTGTTTTAATCAGTTTGGACTGCTATGGTAAATTACTTTAGAAAAGGTGATTTAGACAAATAAACACTTATTTCTCGTAGTTCAGGTGGTTGCAAGTCCAAGATCAGGGTCCTGGTGTGGTCATGTTCTAGTGAGGGCCTCTTGTTTACAGTGGTCAACCTCTTATAAGGCACTAATCCTACTCTGAGGGGGTCCACCCTCACGACCTAATCACCTCCCAAGTACCCACCTTCATATGCCATCACGTTCGGATTAGGTTTTCAACATATGCATTTGGAGGGGTGGGAGAAGCACAGTGAATCCTTGCACTGTGTTCCTAACAGTAGCTGCATAATCTGCTTCTTCCAGTGGTGGGAGCTTATAGTTTTGCTGTGGGACTTATTTCACTGTTGAATTCCTGCAAGTATTGGGAAGAACTTTGTATGATGAGTAAAAATCTGATTCTATAGCTTCTAGTCTTAGAGCTCACCTATTTTCTCTAGAGTAGAAGAAAATGTTCTGTTTTCATGTTGTAGTTTCTCATAGACTACCCACTTCCCTCCTGTTATTTGCACTAAGTATTATAGTGCAATATTTTACTTACCAACATCAGAAAAAATCAGTTCCACTTGGTTTTCACAAGCCAAAGTTGCATAGATAAATGAATCTGTAAATACTTAAATAAAGGAAGAGCCTGATTGACAGAGGTATACTGTATCTGGTTTGTTTTAATGAGTAGCTTTTATCAGAGCATTATCTCTGCAAATAGACTGAGGAAATAGGTGATTCATTTTTTATTATTTTTATCAATAAGATTCATACCTTTCCTCTCTGTGTAGGTGTGGTGAGCATTAATTTTTTTTTATAGATTTATTTATGCATACAAGCCGGGGTACAGGCCAGAGGCGTGGGGTGGCCAGAGGGTTCACCAGAGACAGAGTGGGGAGCAGAACAGGCAGAGCGACAGAAATACACTGCTGAGGGGAGTAGCGGGCGAGGCAGGAGAGGTCTGCCACGCCATGTGGGAATCTCCCCGGCCTGGTGTCGAACTCTCATCACTGCTGCCAATAGCTCCACAGTGCAGTGCTTAACCGCTGCGCCACCAGGGAGGCCCCCAATAAGCATTAAATCTTGATCTGAACTCCTTATAGTATTTTAGAACTGGAAAGCACCCAACAATTCATTTCTTTTAGGCACTTCTGTGACAGACATTTGCCTTTTTGTGCCAGATTCTCCTCCTTTGCTGTGGGAATTAAATGCAGATGGAAAACTGGGGCTCAGCTGCATTTTGAGGTGACAGTCTTTCTCTGGCCCACCTCTGCAGTCAAATCCGGTGTGTTATCTCTGGCATTGAGTTCTCAGGAGAGTGGTTCTGAGCTCTTGCCTGTAAAGACTGCTGGGCGCAGCTGGCTGGTACACCGGTGTCCTGCTGACGTGTCCAGGCACCAGAACCCAGGTGAATGAAAGCCCCCTGCAGTGAAGCAGTGGCTCCTGGGCTCCAGCTGTGCTGTTCAGTGGCAGGACCTTGGCTTTGCTTTGCTCTGCTTGGTCCCAGCTCGAGCCTGAATCTGCTGCCCTTCTATAGATCGAGCTGTCCGAAACCTTAATAAATACTCTTTATGTCTAAACTAACCTGAGACTTGCTCTTGTTTTTAAATGGGAACCTAGACAGATATGCCCTTATTTAACTGTTTTCAAGTCTTGGTGTAGGATCCTGGCGTTCAATTATCTCTGCCTAAGCACCTCTGAAGTTGGCATGTGCTAGTTAAGGAATGCACTCCCTAGGGTGTATAATTGCTATTTATGTGGCACTTAGGAGTTATTTCTTCTCATCCTTAACTGATTAATTTTCAGAGTACATATAGAAAATACTTTTTTGATCCTTTCAAAGCATATACTGTTAAGAGAAGGAGGTCAGGAAGGGAACATGTCAGAATTTTGGAATTCAGGACATGGAAAGTGTCATAAAAAGAGAAGCTCTGATTGGCTGGTGGAAAGGTTAGAATTTAATTAGAATTACTGAGGTTTTTACTTAGCTGCATGGAAGGACTTTAATTGTAAATATAAGAAAATGAGAAAAGCTGGTTTATTGGTGATTGGATGTATTGGGGTAAATGAGGGATTTTGTTTTTCTTTTACTTAGCATTCCAAAAAAAACAGATAGTTAAGAATAATTAATGTTATCATAAATATAGATGTATATACATATTTCATTAGCAGGAATAAACTTTAAAAAAATTTGAAGCTATATGTAATTTGGAGGACTTGAGAGACAAAACCTCCTGTGGGCCACACATATGGAGACCCTGTGTCTGATGTCTGTAGATCCCTAAAAACAATCCCCTCATGAATATTTGTTTCTAGAATTTTCAGATTTTGAAAGATTCCTGGTTGACTTTTATATTACACCCATTTACTTTAAATTGCAAGTGAGTTAACAGGGATTCTGGTCTATAAAGAATGATAGCCAAGGCTATTCCTTATAACACTTTGGATATTGAATTTTCCTAGAGATGAACTTTCAAAAGATCAAGGGCATCGATTAATGTGATATCTTACACTATCTAGCTGAAATATCTCAGGGAAATTTTTCTTGCTTTTAGTCCATTTCTGCAAATGAGATACAATGTAACCCCTCTTTAGAAATTGCCATTAATAAAAAGCAATTGGTATAAAGTAATTTTTAACAAATCTTAAAACATGTATGCCTTGTATTTCATTGCTCTGCACCTCCCCCCATTTATTAAATATATACATTTTATATTGGAATTTAATAAGATTTTAAAGAATTTTATCTTTCAGAATAGACACTTTGGAAAGCTATATACTTTTTTTTTTGATGTTACAATAGTTTGACATGTTGTTGAATCTTTTTTCTTTGGAATTCTATTTATATTCTTCACTGCATAAAAAAATTATCCTTAATGGTGATGGGTCTTTATTTTTTGAAGGTGGATTTTACTTTTGAGATGGGCAACAACTTTTTAAACCTTGGTCTATAAAACAGGTGATAGATTGTAAGCTATGAGACAATTTTTCCTTAGTGCAACATCAGGTGTGTCAATAAAGAAACTTTCCATTTTACTCCAAAGAAAATGAAGGTCATTTTATGATAGGAATTTTAAATGATTCACTCAGGGTTCCTTGAAATAATATGCACAGTTTACCAGGTTAACTATTTGTGGATAATTTATTTACATATATTAGTTCCGTGTTTACAGCAGATTTCAAAATTCTTTATGAGCTGCTTGTGAAATCTTCAATATCTGAGTATCCTGATTAATCAGAATTGAAATTGGGAGTAGTTTTTCTGAGTTGGGATATCTTAGTCATGGGTTCATCTTAACTGAGCGGGGTGCTGCCCCGAATGGGTCACTGAGTTCTGTATGGATGAATATATATACGTGTGTTTGTGTCTCTCCTGAGGAAAGGGTGCAGTGTGTTTGCTGCTTTCTCCAAGGGGCCTGAAGTCCAAAACAATTGAGAACCAATTGTTCCTATTCTGGCAATTTCAGGAACTGTGGCAACATGAATGGAAATTTGTGCCCTGCTTCTTTCATTTGTCAGCCGTCCCCAAGAGCTGACATGACAGTCTCCCATGGGCAGAAGCTTGGTTCTCAGGGAGGTGACTAGTTTCATTTTGGCGGTTTTAGATTTTAGATCATTCACTATCCTCTTGTTAAGCCCGGAAGCAGTTCCCCTCATCGCTTCTGGGAATATTTGATTGCACCCTGACACCTCATCCTAATTTCCTGCACTTGGAAATAAGTAAATGTTGGGAGAAGTCTGTCTTTGCCCAGATGGTTGATAGTCCTGATAACCAGAATATTACTTTTATGTGTCATCATCTTCACGCCTGGCTATTTTGACAGTTAGTGAATATTTTTTAGTAAGTATAAAATGATAAGTATAAAGCATGTGATCATTTGCTTTTCCTTTATTTTCTAATTTTCTTGTGACAAGAGTGAGAAAACACTGTCCTGAGAATCAAAGGAGTTAAGGTATCTTTATGGACCAGCTTATAGTTACAGGGTTTCAGCAGGGCCAACCTAGTATGCGTTAGGCATCCTAAAAATAGTTAAGTGAACAAATAAGTAGCTCTTAATGTTGTCTTGGTTTAATGTGGCTATAGCATTTCACCAGTGGTAATCTTTAAATACTTTTATAGCTCTAAAGTAGAATTCACCTCTGATACATATCAGAAGCTGAGTAAAGTAAAGCAAAAGTCTTTATGAAGAGATATATTCCCATCTGCCTGAAAAGGTTTGGGTACATCAAGTCAATGGGAATAATTTCTTCTCTTGTCTCTTAGTTCTGTTTTTCAAAGCTTCTCAAACATTTTCCCTGAAGAGCAAAATATGAGTAAAGTCCCCTTCCACCCCTCCCCAACCCTGCTGTGTGCTTACCCTGAAGCTGCCAGCTGCAAGAGCATCATTTCTTTTATGACTCATTTAAAAAATTCACGCCAACTTTGCATTCCATTTAAAAAAAAATTGATGCTACTATGAAATTCAGGTTTTAAAAGACCATCTATTCAAAATGAGCTACAAGAAAATGTGCCCATTGGTCCCTAGATTTTGTGAGCCCCTTGGCACACTGTGAGTAACCCTGAGGATTTGAGGATACCCCTGTTTGAGGCAGGGCATAACTGGAAGTCAAGAGGTCTGGGGTGGTGGGGGACATACATTTTTAAGACTGTTCTAGTTTAGAGCATGGAAGTGTGGTGAGAAATTCTTTTACTGAAATCCAAGTCAACTATTTCCCTGACTCTCGCGCTGTGTGCCAGCTGTAATCCTGGGACAAATTATACAGCACATTTTTCCTCCATTTTTTAAAGGGAGATTAAAATACTTGCTGCCTAGTGCCCTCACTGGGTGCTGTACGGATTAGTGAACTCATGCTACTACCGTGTCCTCAGCTCACTGGGAGAAGTGGATGTGGAAACAAACCACCAAGTGTCACACTTGCAGGGGTTTACCTAGACATGGCTTTCACTGTGTTATTAAGCTTGTATTTATTTTGTTCACATGTTGCTTTGAATAATAAAATTCTGCATTAAGCCTGAGGCCATCGAGTAGGTATGATAATATCCATGTGTCAAATGAAGAGCGAAGCTGTCTGCTTCACATGTTTTAACTTGCCGTGTGTCTCAAGAATCCTGCAAACTTGACTTCTTCCTGTTGGATTGGACACTCTATAGACTTTTACTGCATTTTGCAGCTTTAGATCTGTTTGTGGAGACTGAGTCTTTCAATAATTCTAGTCTGTAATTTTTAGAGCGTGGTTTAAATCTTGTGCCCTCACTGAGTAGTAAATTGTCATCCTGGCCACCTGATGAGCTTTCTCACTAGGGGATAGGACATTGTTGCCTCCCCTTGGGGGTGGAGGTGGGGAGACGATGAGATGGGAGAGAATAAAGCTTTTTGGCCCTTTTGTGAAGACACTAGTAGAGGTTGCTGCAGAGCATGGCCACCTCTCCTTAGGTGACTTCCTCTTGATTACCATGGGCTTTGGCTATCATGTACTCATGTCTCTTTAGGAGGCCAAAACCTGACTGGTAAAACTGAGTTCAAAAGTCAGTTGCCAGACAGTTAAGACACTATTTCTGAATGAGCAATGAATGACACTACTGTAATGGGAAACAGCAAAGTTTAAAATAATGTTGTTATTCAGGTTGGTAGAATTGGGGGAGGTGGAAATGAGATGGGAGAAATATAATTTCAAGCTTTTAAAATTCCCCTAAAGTATAATGCTTAATTGTTAGTATATTCTAAGCAATGTGTTAGGCACATTTAAAAATAGATTTTTAACATGAATGAACCTTTTTGTGAGCTGAGCTTCAATGAAGAACAAGTTGGTCATGCAAATTATGTTTTAGTGGTTTGTTTAAAACATTTTAGGGCTGGGGTTAAAAAACATTTTAGGGTTTCCCCCCCAAAATAACAAATGTGACCAAAAAGCAGTGTTATTATAATAATAGTTCCTATTGATAGCCCAGTGAAGAGACCTGTGTTTATAGTTTATAGTTTATGTTTTCTTTGAGTTTTAGAGCATGCAGAGGGTGGCTTGGATATAAAATGGAGACACTGGCTCTGAGTCAGTTGAGAAGAGTTGTAGACACAGGAGTCTTTTGTCTCTTTCTGGGAAGAAACAGTCAATTCAGAGCTATCCAAACACTCCAGCAGCTTGGGAGATCAAGGGAGGCCTTGCCTTGGGGAAGTTAAGAGTGGTTGGTTGCTCAGTATTAGAGGAAACACCATAAGCAGAAAATCACTGCCTGTTCTATGAATTGGTTATGAGGCAACTTCACCCTTGAAGTGAAAAAGTTAAATGCTCCAGGTTTTAAGGAGTAAAGTACTGACTTTGTGCAGTGTAATGAGTTATTAATTAATTAGAATTAGAAAATAGTATTTCTTAGAACTTATTTTAAATCAACAGTTTTGCCTCTGAGCACAGGAAAATACAGATAGAAATTGTGCATATATATGGTGTCTTCTTAATGAAGAGTTGTATTTTTTGGTACAAAGTACTAAAATGCATAAGTTCCATGTCTTTTGTAACTCCTTTGAACAAGAAGAATGCCTGACTGTTGGGCTAAGTAGGTACCGATATTCTAGTATGAGGATGAATGAATGCATCAACGGGGCCATTATTTTCCAGTGACATATTTTGCTTCATGTTGCGATAATGTGGACTGTATATTTCAACTATAAGTAAACTCTTAAAAATATTGGCAATTCATTAAATTTGGAGTACTATTAATAAGTAATGTATACATGAAACATTACTGCCGACCACTCACCCCTCACCCTCCATTTCTCATTTGGTTCCAGCTATGTTACATAACAGAAATTCCCTGGCAAGATAAATGTAAGAAACTAATCAGCGGTTCTAGTTTTTTTAAATGTTTTGATGATCTCTACTTAACCCTGGAGTAATTTTGAAGATAGATAACTGAATTTGTCTTGTTGATGCCTTGCATTTTAGTGGCTAGTCAGGTAGAACAAAATAAGAAAACAACAACTAAGATTCATAAACTGAGAATCTATGGCACAGAGAAACCCCGGGGAACTTGGTATATACATGAGAAGAGATTTGAAGGAATTTTTTAGTTTTAGAAGCAGAAATTAAGGAATCAAGTTCTTTGTGGTTTATAATGTGTGGGGATGTATGTAATAAGGTCTCTAAGCTCCTCCAGTGATCCAGACAGATCTTGGTTCCACCATTTGTCTGATGTGATCATTAACCTTTTTTTAAATCTACTTTTCATTGAGATAGTTATACAGGCAATAGAATCTAGAACTCAGATGGCTGTAAAGATTACTGTGATAAGATTATATATAAAATTCCTAACATAGTGCCTGACTCATAGTTTATAATCATGTGTAACTTAATTTTTTTGGACCAATAACTTTTCATGATTTTTTAAAAAAATTAGATTTTTGTTGGATAGCTTTTTATTTTGATTTCTGCAGTACTATTCAGATAGTCAAAGGATGCTTTTCCGTATCACATCCAAGTAACTAGCTTTCTCTCTTGCTTATTCTTGTATTCTAACCAGACATGCCTTTGACTGTTAATCATTAGAGGACATCTCTTTGATCATGTTTTCCCTTAATTAGGATTCCTTCTTACCTATCAAAGACTATACTCCACATTTTGACATACATAATTTTTCAAAATCAATGAATAGTTACGTGTCCCCATGTTCAAGGCATGCATCTAAGTGTGAGAATTCAAAGAAAGATAAAATAAATCCTCAGGATCTAGTACTAATTATCTACTTTCTCTTGATGGCCTACTCATTAGTGTTAGAGATATTATTGTAAATGTTGAATCAGAAGAGTAGTGCAGACATGAAGTGATATAGGAGTTCCAAGGACAGGATGACATGACAAATACGTGTCATGTGGGACTTGCACTGTGCCTTGAAAACAAAGTTGAGCATTAGGGAGGCAGTCTTCTTTGACCTGGCTTCTTGCTTCCAGAGGAGAGACAGTTTTGGGAATGGGAGTGACTTAACTACATGGTAAATTTGGGAAAAAGAATACTCTTTAGGACCCTCTGTTCAGAGTCTGCTGCTCCTGGTTTTTTCTTTCTTAACAGACCTGGTCCTGCTGGGTGACCTGGGGATGTGTTGCTATGCCAATGATTGGCTTGGGAGTCTGGGCCAGTTTTTGTTGCATATGTACAGACCTTTTTCTTCAGTCACTTTCATCAGTACTAACTATAGTATCTTGACTCCCATTCTCTCTTGATTGTAGGTGATCTTGGAGAGGCAGAATCATAAGGCATTAAACACGGAATAGATGATTATTGTTGGTGAATGTTTTGGATCGATGAAATGGATAGAATATTGGAGTCAGGTTGTGCAGGGCTGCAGTGTGGATTTTATTTTGTACACTGAGATCCCATTCAAGTTTTGCGAACACTTGTGAAGTGTGTAGAGTCTTGTCTTAGCACTATGAATCTGATAATGCTATAAACATATCCCTGTTTTCATACTTCTTTGTTACTTCAGTTGGGAATTCATGGAACTTTGGGTTTTGGACATTTAACAACTCTGCTTGCAAGAATCTAGTCCACAAAAAATCTAGTCCAGGGCTCCCTGGTGTTGTAGGGGTTAAGTCTCAGCATTATCACGAAGCTCTCACTGCTGTAGCCTGAGTTCAATCCCCAGCCAGGGAGCTTCCCACATGGTGCAGTAGACCACTCCTGTCTCATCTGCTGCTCCCCTTAGCAGTGTATTTCCATCAGTCTGCCTGTTCTGTTCCCCACTCTGTCTCTGATGAATTCTCTTACCTCCTGCTCCTCTGGCCTACACCCCAGTTCTCGTAAGCATAAATAAATTGAAAATAAATTTTTTTTTAAAAAAATCTAGTCCACAAAAATTTGAGTAGCACTGATCAGTTTCCCTCTCCTCAGCCTCCCTCACATTTCTACAATGGGCATAACTGAACTAGCTATCATTTCTGTGCATATTCTGCATTTCCCTAGTGGCCCACCTTTCTTCATATATTTTCCCAGAAATGTCCTTTTCTCTTGACTGTCTTTCCTTTCACTTATGCAACCAACAGGTGTCTACAATGTGTGTGTTAAGAACTGTGATTTGGCTGGGGGGTCAGACATGATTGAAAACACAGTTTAGGCCCGCTGTTGATGCAGGCTCTCTGGAGCACATATTAAGGGTCTTAAGGGTACATTTCCTTTGACCTCAAAAATCCCAATTCTAGAATATTTTCCTAAACTAGTAATCAGAAAAGAGTGTAAAGAAATATATAAAAAATGATGACTACATTATTTATAGTGGTAAGAAACTGATAAATTATGTTACAGTCATAGTGTGGGCTACCCAGTAGTCCAGAAAGTAAGATATATTTGTTACTGGAAAGAAAATATATCAGTATATTACCATATAAAAATTATGTTGTTAAAAATACATAGTTCATCCCTGTTCCCCTAGGACTTACAGTTGAATTAGAGAGAGATGTAAGTGGAATAATTTAGAAATGCAAATGGGAATAATGACAGTGGTGAAAGCAGCAGCCGACATCTGCTGGACACTTAACCTGTGCTAGACTCAACCTTCCTTTATCCTTGCAAAGACCCTATTAAGTTAATGATGTGATGTTAGATGAGGAACTTAATTGTTTTCATATGTTTTAATCTTTGCCAATATGAGGGGTAAAAATTGGTAATTTTTGTTTTGATTTGTATTTCACTGATTATTAGCAAGTATGAACATCATTTAGTGTGTATTTAACTTTTGTATTTACATTTCTCAGATTGTCTCTGTCTTCTGCCAATTTTTTTGTTGGGTTTGTCTTTTTTTTTTTTTATTCATCTGTCGGGATTTGTTATATCTTGAATAACTAAATATATGTTGCAAATACTTATTCCCAGTCTGGGTTTGTCTTTTATCTTTATTTTGTCTTATATTACTTGTCTTTACTATCATATTTGTGTTTGTCATTCTTGATTTCTGGTAGTGACAGCTTGCCATCAGTCCTTCTCCTAATAAACTTATAATAAACTTTTGAATACTTACAAGAAAAAGAGAACTAAATTCCTCCAAATCATCCATGTGTAAGAGTACTGAAGGACTTTTGTGATAATGAATATTTAATTGCAAAGACTTTTAAAACATGTATACTTTGCTCATTGTGAAAATCTACTTTCTGTGTTCTGAATATCTGTTTGAAGGATTATTGTGTTCTGAATGAGGGAAGTGTTAATCCAGTAATACTATTACCTCTTTGTACAGGAGGTGATTTGTTCTCTGTTCCTCAAGGCAAAATTAAGGATCTGTAATCAGACTCACATCATAGTCTTTTTTCATAAGTTGATATAAACAATCAGCCTTCAGATGTTATCATCATATGTCTAAATAAAATGTGTAGATAATATCTGACTTTTATAAGTGAATTCCCAAAATTTATAATATAATTATTTGGACCTCAGCTTTAATCTTTTCACGAATCAAGTCCATTTTTAGTTTCTCAGCAAGCCCAAACAAGAATTCTTAAAATTAACTGTTTATAGTATTAGTAAGGTTCTAAGCTTAACCTAAAAAATATAGTTTGTTCCATTATTTTAATGTTTTAATTATAGATGTAAAAATGAAGAGAGCAAATATCACTCTCAGACGTTCTGGTGATCAGAGATGGTGGCATTTGTATGTGGGTGGGAAGTAGATTATGTGTAAATGTCTTTAAAACTATAAAAGTGAAGACATTTCCTGGTGAATCATTTATTCTCCAACATTCTCTATTTAAGAACAAAGGTAATTTGCATTCACTCATTATTCTTTAGCTGATGCATTGATTTCTCCTTAATGTGCTCCTGCATTGCTTGTGTTCAACAGCAAGTTCATGGCTAATAGCTTTGTTCTCACTCACCGCACAAATTTAAAGTCTTTGATAATAGCAGTTAAAAACTTTATATCACTTGTAAAATACCCACAATGTGCCAGAGATTCTAACAGTACATTTTCCCAGGCATTTTGTGTTAGTTTGTGTTGGAGGGAGAGTGGAGGTGGCCTCAGATGGGCTTTGTTCCTTGCTGCCAGTTGTCCTGCTGTTTCTTAGTACCTTTGAGGGCTCAGTGGTATATTCCATAAGACTCTAGTATAATAGCTCTTGAACTTCAGCATACCTAACTTCAGGTAGAGATGTTAGGTGAAAATGCAGGTTCTCCAGCCCTGCTCCCAGGAATTTGATTCAGTGGGCCTGAGTAGTTCTATAATCTGCAGTTTATCCCCAGGCACCCTGGGTACTCTTCCAAGTCATCTTTGGGCAAGGAGAAGTGCTGTTCTAGAATGTTTCATTCCTTCTCTGTTATCTTTCTCAAGTAGGAATCAGAACAAGCAATTTTGGATGACTTGCTCCTGTGGGTGAGGCTGATGTCAGGACACAAGTATATAACTTGATATTCTCAAAGAGGTAATTGACTGAATGGGACCTAGATGTCCTGAAAGTCCTAAAGGAATTATTTACTTTTAGCTTGCTTATGTAAGCAGCTGATTTTCGAGTAGTTTATTCATTTTTTGCTTGTAACTGCATAGTTTTTATCTCAGTAAAAGTACACCATGTAAAATGAGAGCTTTATAGTATTGCAGGTGTGTGAGCATCTCACGATGCTTAAGTCTTTTTACATATTGGCTTCCCACCATCACTTTCCTGAAGCTAGATGCTATGAAGTTATTGGTGGAAACCTGGGCAATTAATACATCTTGCCTTGTCAGGATATTTTGAAGAAATGACTTTATCTTTTTTACTTTGAAGAAATGGTAATCAGCAGGGGTACTAAACACCTCCATACTGTATTTCACTTTTCATTGTTATTTTAAATTAAATTAGAGGAAAACATTTCATGATAATAATATTATTATTGATAATATTATTTGAAAATTGACTTGGAATTTTTTGTTAAATTTCTATTTTGGGTACCTTTTGTTTTCTTTAGTGGCCTTCTTTACCTTGATTTGACAGATGCTTGATTTACAGACCCTTTTACCTCAGCTCATGAACTTTTATTCATAATAGGCATCTGTTAATACCCAGGGATGCAATGCTTCATATCATCTGGTCAGGATTTATGTTCTACAGGCAAAACCAGATGCTTCCCAGGGAAGGGGGTGGTGTTACCAGCTCATGACCATTTGGTGTTTTTCAGGAGGGGAGATATTTTGCTTTGGTAAATTTAGGTGAACAGTATATTTTCTTTAGAAATTAATGTAGTGAGTATATTATTTAAAACATTTCATGGACTTTTTTTAGCTTATATTTCAGCATGGATTTTATGACTCTCAAAATGTTTGTGTTTGCCTAGGTGGTTGGATAAATGCAGGGAGGTTGAGGAAATGACTTATGCTTTTTACAATAGGTAGAAAAGGATATTGGTTTAATTTACCTAATATCTCACGTAACTCCTCACAAGAGATGAAAATTATGTCTGATTTTTCTTAACTTAATCAGAAACAATCTTTAGCATGTGCTATTTGTAAGATACAGCCCAAGGTACTAGGTACTTCGTTAAAATACATAGCCGCCACCCAGAAGCGACTTGTAAGTTAAATAAAGATGTGGCAAACTAAGCTGAGAAGGCAATTGCCATGATTCTCACTTTGGATTCACATTTAGTACCCATTTTCCTTCTTGTCAAAGTGACATCTTTAAAAAAAAAAAAAACTAGATGAGATTTAATTTTGTTTCAGAAGTTAGTGGAATCTTTAAAACAAATATAGGTATTTTCATACATATTTTACAAAACTTAGATTTAGGTGAATAAGGCTGACACCTAGTTTTCATTTATGAAAGTTCTTTGTGAAGTTTCTGCCAAGGTTTCAAGATTTTGTTCAGGTTACTGAGTTTATAAGGAGTCAGCAGAAAATATTTGTGAACTCTTGCTGTGAACCTGTAGTCTCTGCTTTGCAGTGCTTGTTTTGATTGTTCTCTTTCTTAAGAGTATATAGAGATGCATTTGTGCATGTTATTTACTCAAAGTCTGGTTGTTTTCCTTAGGGGGATACTGATTATGCTGTGCTGACTTTAGAAGGTCTCTGTGGCTTTTCAGTGTCCCCTTGTGTCACCTACCTTAAATCCTGAAGTATTCTGCATGGGAACCAGAGCCCTGCATCTGTAACAAATAGGGAGATATATTCAAAGGCTTAGATTTTTTTTTTTAAATCCTGGATCTCACAAAAATGTAAATCTACTTTATGTCAATAAACATAATTTGGAAGGAAAAAAAAGAAAGCCTGGATCTTTATATTGTCTGCTTCATTTATAACTGTTGAACCTTACTAAAAACAACAGGTCCAAAATCTGAGGCAGGTGAAAAAGGCTAGGCGGAGATAGGGAAGTAGTAAGGAAAGGTGAAGACTTCAGCCCCTGGGTCTGTGCATTTGCTGTTGAAGGCCTCACGCTCACTGTAAATACTGATTATAAAACAGTGAGAAAGGCACAGGATATATTGAGAACTACTAATATTTGGTACTAATTTTTTAAAAAAATTCTTTCTTTGAAGTTTTACATTTTATTCTCTGAGTGCTTGGTGAAATTGCTGTGAGAAAAACTTGATCCTTGCATCTTACATTTGTTTTATGAGGGACTATTACAAATGAATATTTATCTTCCTAATTTCCTAGTCCCTAACTTTGCACATTTTAGCGATCACCATTTGTAATAAGTCATCATGTATTGTGAATTTGCAGCCTTTCCCAGAGCAGGCACAGTCCCTCCAAGGGGGATATCATCTGTCTGTTTGGTCAGAAGACAACTAAAATGGGTCCTTTGAGTCTGCCAGAGGCTTGCTTTCGTGTCCTTCCCTCTGCCTTCACACACATGTCCATGTCCATGTCCATGTCCATGTCATGGAAGGGTGCACAGTGACCCTAAGGCTTGCTCTGGGACCCCCCATGTGGCCCCATTAGGCTGACTTCCCTGCCTCCAGGCCTGGATAAGCAGCAGCACCCCCAGCTGCCCTGTCCCCAGGGAGTGTGCTTTCAGGAAACCAACTGAGTGAATAAGTAGCAGCTGGTGTGGGCAAGAATGGACCTCCAGGGGCTTTTAAAAAGGCCATGAATTCATCTCTGGTCTCTGGCTCACACTGTTAAGAACCAGCTGGCAGCTTGGCTGGATAGTGAGGAGGTGAGGAACTGGCTGGCTTTTGTGCCTTTCTCCTCAACTTTGGGGTCCATTTCATTTTCTTATGCATACAAGAACTGGGGTGTAGGCAAGAGGTGTTGGGGGTGAGAGGATTCACCAGAGACAGAGTGGGGAGCAGAACAGGCAGACTTATTGAAATACACTGCTGAGGAGAGTAGTGGATGAGACAGGATAAGTCTGTTGGGCCCTCTGGGTCAGCTCCCTGGCCAGGGATTGAACTCAGGCTGCAGTGTCTGGTGATAGCTTCATAGCCCTGAGACTTTAACCCATGAGTGACCAGGGAAGCCCATTTTGCCCTTTGGCTTTGATGTTTCTAACCTTTAAAAGTCTTAGATTGGCTTTCTTTTTACCCCATTTGTCTCCTAACTCGTTTTGTCTTATCTCTGCCTCTCTCAAAAAACTTCCCTGCCCAGTCTACTGATACTGGCTTAGTACTATCTATCCAGTTAGCCTGTCAAGGGAGCTGGGCTGGCTGCAGGGGAGTTGTGGACTGCCTTGAGCACACCCTTCCCAAGCACCAGTGTTTTTCCTCTTGCTTATATGCAGCCATATTGCAAATATATTTTTAAATGGAAAATGCTGCTCAGGTTAGAATTTGGATCTCTCCCTTATAACCACATAAATTGAAGAAATGGATAGTTTGTTTTTCACCAATACAAATTTATTAATTATAATGAAAGAGCAAAGTATATATGGATAAACAATAATGACAATGTAGGTGGGCTAACAAAGTCCATGAGACTGGAAGTCTTGTGATTGTTTCATTAATAACTTATTTGTATATGAAAGAGGTGGAAATCCATTTATGGAAATATATGAATGAATGAACTTTATTTTTCTTAGTAGATATAGAAATATACATACAAATGTATACATTTATGTTTGTGTATCTGTATTATTTTTTTTAAATTTTTTAAAAGATTTTATTTATTTATGCATACAAGCTGGGGTACAGGCCAGAGGCATGGGGCGGTGAGAGGGTTCACCAGAGACAGAGTGGGGAGCAGAACAGGCAGATCGATGGAAATACACTGCTGAGGGGAGCAGCGGGCGAGGCAGTAGAGGTCTGCCGCTCCAGATCTGTATTATTTTCTATACCACAGTAACACAAACTTCATGGCTTAAAACAACAGAGATTCATTCATTAATTCTCTTATAGTTTTGGAGGTCAGAAGCCCAAAATTTGTGTTAGGGGCTAAAATCCAGGGACCAGGAATGCAGTGGGAAAGAATCTATTTCCTTGCCATTTCCAGCCTCTAGAGAGCTACATTTCTTAGCTCTTGGTCTCCTCCTCCATCATCAAAGCCCATAACATGGCATCTTTCCTCAGTGTGCTTTCCTCTGATTTTCTTTTCTGTTTCAGATCTTGCCCTACTTGGGTAATTCAGGATAGTTTCCTCATACCAGGCATCTTAATCACATCTTCACATTCTTTGCCAAGAAAGAAACATTCACCGACTAAGGCACTAAGATGTGGATATTTTGGGGGACCTTTATCTGTGTGTGTGTGTCTCTCTGTGTGTGTGTGTGTCTCTGTGTGTGTGTGTGTGTTTATGGGTCCTCAGGTCTGGTCCTAGATGGATCTGTGTGTAGGAACACCCAGTAACCCAGCCACCCAATGTCCAGTTCTTATAGTGAATAGTAATCTTCTTTAAATGGGCACCATTTTTTAATGGTCAATTACAGGGAGAAGCCAGAATTTCTTATTTTCCAGGAAGTGAAACTGTGCTCAAAGAATATGGGGTCATGTCCAATAGACACAGAAGTCAGCCAGAAGTAGCTTCCACTAGCTGAAACTGGGCAATTTGAGCATTAAAATAAATAATGAGAGTGTTAGATTATAACTCACTGAATAAATTAGTAAATAAAGTACATACTGGTAAAAATAAACTTAATCGTTGAAGTTTGATGAGGAACAGGATATTTACATGGTTTCTAAGTGTGTTTCCACAGAACGCTAATTACAAAAAAAAAAAAAAGTTTTAAGTTGACAGTGGAAAAAGCCTGATGGAGGAAAATAAATATGATCAGTAGTGTGACAAATTGAAATCAAGCGTCATTGGGTAGGATGCAAAGAGAACGGCATTGCTTTCTAATATTCCTGTTGAAGGTGTATAAGCTGAATTGAGTCACGAGAAATCAAAGCAAACCCAACCTGAACATTTTAAAAAATAACTGCCCTGTATTTTTCAAGACTTCATAGTCATGAAAGTTAAGGAATGTACTGTAATTGTGTGGTCCGATTAGTCAATACTAAGTACTAAACTTCACTGTAGGAGGATCTGCTCAGGACCATTCATTAGTGGACTCTGACTTAATTATTTAGGTCTTTCTTTTGGTGCAGCTTTCAGTCTGTGGAGAAAACTGTTAGATTTTGCCTGCAGGGTAAGTCTAGGATGCCAGCATTTCATAGGCTGGGTAAGAGAAGGCTGAACATCTAAACATCTAGCAAGCAAATTCCCATTTTCCACTGTGGTATTCTTGTCCTCAATTGTGTCTGGTGTTCCCCAGGCCGGAGATGTTCTTTGAAATATGTCTCTAGTGAAAGAAGTCCCAGTGAAGTGGAGGCAGGGAATAGGGAACTAACTGCTTAGTAACCATTCCTTTGCACCATTTCTACTTGTTTTACCTACTTCCTCCCTGTCACCCCTCTTTCTTTGGCCTTTCAGTGTTCTGTGTTGTAACTTGAATTGATTCTGTTGCCTTTTAACAGTGCTTAAGTTACTTGTCATCCTACACAAATTACCTTTTGGTCTTAGAACTTTCAGTCTTCCTAATGCTTTAGTCTGTTAGGCTGTCAAAACAACATATCACAGACTGGGTGACTTAGATCGAGAAAAAAATTATTTTCTCCTAGATCTGAAGTCTAGAAGTTCAAGATCAGTGTGTCACACAGCTATTTCTTCTGGGGCCTTTCTTGCAGAGAGCTGCCTTCTCCCGGTATTTTCAGACGATCTCTCTCCTGTGTGTCTATGTCCCAATCTCTTATAAGGACACCATTCGTTCGTATTGGATTAAGGCCTACACCAGTGACTTTAGTTTAAGTTAATAATCTCTTTAAAGACCTTATCTTCAAATGCAGTCATATCTGAGTTACGGGTTAAGACTACAGTTTATAAATTTGGGGAGATCATTGCCTTTTTGCAGTGTTGGCATTAAGCTTCTTGTCCCTGCCTGTGCTTGGGTTGGCACATGCTGTGCCCTGCTGCCGTGGGTCTGACTTCTGCTGAGTGTTGGGAACAGATGGGATTGGGCAAGATCAAGTGTGGAGTGTGCATGTTGGAATTGTTAATTTTGAGTGAATTATGAAATATTTTTATAGTGTTTAGTTTTTAATCTTCTCTGATCTGAAGTATTATTTTATAATATGCAAATCTGACTAGGAGGCTTTTATAACCTCTGGACATTATACTGAATTGAAATAAAAAGAGAAAGAGTGTGTTATCCTCCTCATCTACTCAACTGGTACTACCCTGCCTCTGCCTTCCTCTCCCCAATCAACAGAGAATTTCTTCTACAATCTTCTTGTATCTTTTTGCTTTTTTCTTTTGATTTTTTTCATAGCTAGACAGTTAAAAGCCATGTAAAATGTAAGGTTGGGACTTTCTCTCCTCTTTTTTAAGGACTATGCGAAGCATGCGTTTTTTTGGTGATCATGTCATTGCAATTGTATTACAAAGAAAAGATTTATGTTATTCTCTTTAATGAAATACCTGCGAAGGTGATTCATAAGTGAAGAGTCACTGTTCTTCAGAATTAAAAGATATTAAAAGAGAGAAATTTGAATAGCACTCTTTATCAATAGGGAAGCGGAAGTCCAAAGACTAAGTGCACTTGGGTTTAAATTTGAATCATCTGACAGTCCATTTGCTACCGTTACTTCAAAGGCCATACTTCTTAATAAGATTTATGTTTCTTAAATGACTGTGATAAAAGAAAAGAACGTATTTTATTCAATTAGTGATACAGAGGGAAAAGTAGTGCTAAATTAAATGGGTCTTCCATCAAGCCAGTTGTTTCAAATACAACTTTTCTGAGAGTGGCAAAAACTGTTGTGGAAATGGGTGAAGATTTATCACCATTGGCATGGTGAGAGGATGTATAAGTGAGGCGCAAAGATTTAAAAGTAACTAATGTGAGCAGAATGAATTTTATTTCACTAGACACAGTAGGGAATGTTAATGCTTTGATTGTGCCTGAATGGTGGGTCTCAGGTTCCCTCACAACTGTCACAGATGGAGTGCTTTATCAGAGTAGAGTGCTTTAGTGGGTTTTACTCCTGGATAGAACATCCCTTTAAAAAATGGTTCTCTTCAACATTAACCAAAACAAAGAGAGACCCTACTGATTGGGAGAAAAATTTTGCACACAGTACTACTGATAAAAGGACTGATCACAAAGATCTACAAAGAGCTGATACAATGCAACAAAAACAAAGTAAACAATCCAGTCAAAAATTGGACAGAGAGCTAAAAAGATACTTCTCCAAAGAAGAAATGCACATGGCCAACCGATATATGAAAAAATGTTCAACATCACTTGTAATGAGGGAAATGCAAATCAAAACCACAATGAGATAATACCTTACACCAGTAAGAATGGCACATATTAAAAAAAACTAGCAACAACAAATGTTGGCGAGGATGTAGAGAAAAAGGAACTCTCCTACTCTGCTGGTGGGAATGCAAACTGGTCTGACCACTATGGAAAGTTGTGTGGAGGTTCCTCAAACTACCGAAAATGCAGATTCTATATGACCCAGCAATTCCACTCCTAGGAGTCTACCAAAGGCCACAGAAACATTATATCAAAAGGATACTTGCACCCCTATGTTTATTGCAGCCCTGTTTATAATAGGTAAGATATAGGAACAAGCCAAATAACCAAAAACAGATGAGTGGATCAAGAAAATGTGGTATATATACACAATGGAGTATTACTCAGCAATCAAAAAAGTTAAACCCATGCTATTTTCAGCAACATGGGTGGAGCTGGAAGGGATTATGCTCAGTGAAATAATCCAGAAAGAAAAAAGAAAAATATTGGATGGTTTCACATATAGGAGGGTGTAGGGGAACCAAATAAGGGATCAGGGGGAAAATAATTATAATAAATTAAAAACAAAATTAACAGGCAGCTATAAATCAGAGACATTCTGCATGGGAGGAGGAGGGAGAGAGATCAAAACAGGGGTGAAAAGGGACTATGGTGATGGTGCACAGGTTAATTGGTGTTGGAAATTTTATGGGGACTACACCTGAGAGGACAAAACATACATTGTGCAAGAAGGAAGAATGATGTAAAATATATTTAAAATAAAAAAAAAATTAAAATGGTCCTCTTCTAGGAGGGTCTGATTATACTTTGAACATTGTCTGTCTTTCAGACCTTAGCTCAAGGGAGCTCATGGACCAGCATCACCATCATCTGAGAACTTTTTTGAAGAAATGTAGAGTATCAGGTCCCACCCCAGACCTACTCAAAGTATATTTTAACAAGATACCCAAGTGATTCATATGTCAAGTAAAGAGAAAAAAACATTGATTTAGAGCATTGGCTCACAAAACAGAAGCTTTAGCATCAGATGGAAAATTGTTAGAAAGTGCAAATTCTTACTAAAGACATTCCAAACCTACCTAATAGGAAACTCTCAGTGAACCCCAGCAATATTTGTTTTAAGAAACTTTATATGTGATGCTCATTCGTGCAAAAGTTTGAGAACTACTTTAGAGCAATGTGTTTCAAATAGTCTGATCATGACTTATGGTGAGAAATACATTTTATTTGCCTTAGACGCTTCATAAAACAATACTCTGTGCTCTCAATTCTGGTAGTTTTGTTTTATTCTGTGTATACTTATGTGTATGTATTGTTCATAACCACTACACAGGAGCCACTAGTGGGCCATGAGCTGTGATTTGAGGATGCATGCTTCTTTTGACAGTCTGGGAAGCTCTGAATCTCTTGTCACAATAACGCTTTTGCTGTGTATACCATAATATTCTTGGATTTGCAAAAGAAATCAATTACATTGGCTACCAGAATAATCAGTCAGTTTGTGAAATGGGCAATATTTGTGTTTTCTTACTTATGGTAAGATTTAGTATATTTCAAAGAAGGGATAAGTATAAATCATGTTTCAGGATATCTCCATTAACTATTACTTGATGTGAAAATGACTATGATTTCTATTGAAGACATAGATAGTTACTTACTGATAATAAAACAGTGGTTTGTTGTGTACATTGGTATTTGAAAACAGTGCTAAATTTTAGCCTAAGGTAAGTGAAAATTAAAATATAATCCCCCCATCTGACTTCAGGATTCCAGAATTTTATTGATTAGCCCCTATGGAACTAAGGTTAAGAACCCTGCTCAGAAGGAATCTTTCTTTAGGGAACAGTTCTCAGACTTTAAACCAAAAAAATTATCTTCCTGGAGTTTCTTAAAAACTGTTGCTTCATTGATGTCATCTTTTTTTTTTTTTCCCTCCTAGTACCATAGTAATAAATGTCTTCTTTAAAATTTTCTTTCTGTTGTTTTACTGAGACCTTGGAAGATCACCTGCAAACCCAGACCTAAGCTATTAATAATGTTCCCTCTCCCTTCTTCCCCATCTCAATGTATGTACACAGTTGGCCTAAATAAGGTCACCGGGAGTCATCCTTTGGGTCATGGGTTCTGTATTCACATTTGATCCTGGCATTAATAACTTACCAGACATACAGTGTTGGACAGATTACTTCTATGGCTTGTTGCCTCCTTTTATCTAACTGTGAGACTGGGGTGATAGTGTGTTTGCCTCATAGATTATTCTGAGCATTACATGAGATATTCATGTATTACATTAGAATCGTGCCTGGCCTAGAGTAAGTGGTTCATAATGTTGCTCATTATAATTATCCTTGATTTCTCTTTTTCCTCATTTCTTACACCAGTTTATCAGAATTTTGTAGATCCACCCTATAAAATGTATTTCAAATTCATCTACTTCTGCCAATTTCCATTGCCATCATCTTACGCTAAGTTTCCATGCTCTCACACTTGGACTCCTAACCAGAGTATTTGCTTTTTCTCAACTCACACCAATCCATTTTCACTATAACAGCCACATGGTATTTTCAAAATGTTAATGAACCATTGTGCCATTTAAAACTCTTTCGTCCTTTCTTTGACCTACACACTTGTCTTTGATCCTTGCTTCCTCTCCAGTGTTAACCTCCTGCTGTGGTGTTCTTCTGGGTAGTCTTTAAACTTGCCTCTTCACCCACTTTTCTGTGGTCACATTGGCCTTCTCTCAGTTATTTGAGTAGCCTGGGCCTTTCACACATGAAGGCCATTGTGTATGACCTCCCTCTGCTTATATGGCTGCTTCTGCCCTTCCCCAGCTTCTCATCCTTCTCATCTTTGCACACGTTGGTTCTTCAGAGGGCCTCCTCTAGCCATCCTACCTAGACTAGGGAACCAGATTCTCTTTACCACCCTGAAGCTCCCTAAACACATCAAGAAATTAATATTTCCTCTCTGTGGGGAAAAGAATAATTAACAACCTGTGATTTCAAGCACATAACTTCAAGAGGAATGTGTGCCTTTTCCAAAAAGGCAAATTTTATACATTATGAACATTAAATAATTGTAGAGCTATTTTAAGAAGTTTCTGTCTCAAAGTTATACAGGCTAGCTTTTCAATATTGGTATTAAAGAACAAAAAGTGTTCCCCACTGAACTGGTCTGCATTGGGATGATGGAATTAATAAAACTCAATCATGGGTTACTGTCAGTCATTGCTGTCAATCATTGGTGCTCCAAAGGATACAATAGAAGTCATAAAATTTCCCTTTTTGAAGTAGCTGCCTGGTTGCTGTAAAATTCTCATGCTCTCTCCTCCAAGCAGCCCTGTCTGAGTAGCTGCTCATACCTGAGAAAAGATGTCTCACAAACTGAGGGTGGAAACCAGCGTGAGTGCTGTTGGGATCCTGGTTAATTTTTGAGTTTAGAGTAAAGATTCCCCAATTCCCTGATTAGACTAGGGTCAAGTATCTTTGTGTTTTGAATTTGTTGCCTTGTTATTTATTTTTAATTAATCCAATTCCTAGTCCAGAGAAGGGAGGCATTACTGATTTTTGGCAATTGCCTAAAGTAGCTAGAAATGTCATAGGAATTCACAATCATAATATGAATCACTTTCAGTCATCTTTGTAGTTTTTCTTTAAAATCAGAGACTTAGAAATTCCAGCGCATACTAAGTGAATGCTCAAATTTAGGACAATTAGTATAAATAATACTACTGGCACTTTTAGTCTATGCCCTGTCTGAGTGAGGTTCTTGATTATATAAAAATGTGATCTCTTTTGTGGAAAGACTACTTTTTCTTGGTATATTGTAGTAGAACCCACTCAAAGAATATTTTTCCTAGGGGCTGTGGGTTAGTGATAATCACTTGGAAAGTATTCAAAATTAGTTTGTTTTTTTTTAAGATTTATTTATTTATGCATACAAGCTGGGGTGTAAGCCAGAGGTGTGGGGTAGTGAGAGGATTCACCAGAGACAAAGTGGGGAGCAGAACAGGCAGATCGACTGAAGTACACTGCTGAGGGGAGCAGAGGGCAGGGTAGCAGAGGTCTGCTGCGCCAATGTGGGAATCTCCCTGGCTGGGTATCGAACTCATGCTGAAGTGGCTCTGGATAGCTTCATTTTTTTTTTTTTTTGGAGATTTATTTATCCATACAAGCTGGGGCATAGACCAGAGGTGTTGGGGTGGTGGGAGGATTCACAGAGACAGAGTGGGGAGCATAACAGGCAGATTGACCCAAGTACGCTGCTGAAGGGAGCAGCGGGCCAGGCAGGAGAGGTCTGCTGCGCCATATGGGAATCTCCCTGGCTGGGCATTGAACTCGTGCTGCAGTGGCTCTGGATAGCTTCATAGTGCTGTGCTTAACCCATTGCACCACCAGGGAGGCCCAAAATTAGTTTTATTTTCTAATTGCAGAGAAGTAACAACCTTAATTAAATTTTTTTGTTTTTTCTTATTTCCGTATAAGTTTCATGCTTATCTCTTTAATCTAGTCAGTCATAAACTTGCAGTGATCATCCTGTATTTTGATTTTTGTCTTCTTTCTTTTTAATGATTGTATAGCATTCTATCAAGTAGATATGTCATAATCACACTGTTCTCTTGGTGGATGATTTTTTTTTTATGTATTTTTAACAATTTCTTTTTTTTCTAATTTTGCAGGCAGAAACATTTGTTTGGGTTAACAATGCATCAGCACATTCCCAGAGTGTTGCCAAGGCCAAATACGAATTTTTGTTTGGCAGATCTGAAGAGAAAACTCCAGATACTAGTAAGTGTTTTCCTGTCCTCCTCCTTTCTCTAACAGATACGAAGGACCACTACAATTTCAAATTTTGGAAGCTGGGAATTTTTTAGACCAAGAACTGAAATTACCTGGAACTGCCTACAAGAGTCACATCTTATATTTCTGAATTCTTCATCTTAGGAAGATTGTTTTGATGACAATTGTGAACACAGTAGGAAGACAGCAATACAGGCAGAGAAAAAATAGTATTGATAAAGAAAATATGAGCTTAACTTGGGAGTTAGGCAGGAAAGAGACATTAGGAGCCTGGGCTCTGGAGCTTGACTTCCCGTTTGAATTCTGGCCTTGTAACTTACGACTTGTGTGATCTTGAGTAAGTTAGCTCATCAGTTTGGGCCTTGGTTTGTCATCCGTAAAATGGCATTGTAGTGATACTGGTCTCAGAATTCTTTTCAGAATTAAGTAAATCGACATGTGTAAAGTTCTTAGAACCTGTTGGTAGGTAAAAAGTGGTATAAAATATTTGCTACGATTATCTCAATCATCATTATCAAATAAGTTTTGTCCTCCACCACATAAAGACAAAACATACTCTTAGTATGTAAGACCTTCAATAGAAAATAACTTTTATAGAATTAGTGTGCGATAGAGAGAGAGAAGCGAGAAAGGATAATAGATTCCCAATGAAACACCTAAATTCCCCATCCCATCGTGGGTAAATGTCCAGCCAAATAGGGTTGGCCCTAAGTAGGGCCACTGAGGCCTTAAAGCTTGCCACAATTCTTAGGCACCTTCTGGTGGGGACCCATAGGAAAGGGACAGAAAGGGCCAGGCAAGTCTGGGAAGAAAGGAGAAAAATCAAAGTATAAGTCAAGACAAAGGCTGCCATTGTCAGCCTCCCCATAGGTCTCTCACCCACATCTCTTTCAATCATTTCCTTCCATGGTCCCCAAGTCCCTAGTGTAAGTCCAAGGCCAAGAATCAAAACATGGCTTCTTTTTCACATGTCTCTGCTCCATGTGCCACCTCCAGATTTTCTCCTTTAAGTCTCCTCTCTCTGGTCCTTTTTTGCTTCTCCCCAGAGGTTCTGCTCTACCCTTCATTGGGTGGGGCAGAGAACATGGAACTTTTCCTTTTTAGACTATACTGTTAGAATCATATCCCTGATCTCTGAAGGTGACATTCAGAAGTCAACTCTTTGTCACTATCTGACACTGATTTTGTTTTATTGTGGGACAAGGAATATGCTCTAATAGAGCTGATGTTCAGGTGGAAAAGTCAATAACTATATATCTTTTTTTTTACAGCTAAGATAGGATTAAATAATGAACCTCATAATATTTATGGGTAGCAAGAATGCTGTGTGTGTGTGTGTGTGTGTGTGTGTGTGTGTGTGTGTGTGTGTGTGTGTGTGTGTGTGTAGTGAATATTTATTAGATATTCTAACAGTTGGGGACTTTTTAATAGAAAAACTTATTGGTAAAGCCACTAAATTATTTTCAAATAACCAGTCTGTTAACATGAAACACAGAGGACCCGAGGAGTCCCAAACTATTAAGGGGTGTACTTTCTGAAAGGAATTTGCCCATCTGTGTATGCAAAGGCATAGAAAGGAGATTCTTAGAGTGAAAGATTTTTAATAGAATTAGTGAATTAGTGCATATATATATATATATATAAAGAGAGAGAGAGAGAGAATTCCAAATAATAATTTCCCAGTGAAACTCCCATTTTCCCCCATCCCCTCATGGGAAAATGCCCAGCCAGATAGTGTCTGCCTGAGTAGAGCCACTGAGCCCTGAAAGGTTGCCATAAGTCTAAGATTAACTAATCTGGGCTTGAGGTTGGGGGCACTTAATCATCTGTTCACTATTTGTTAGGGAATACTGATTGTACCCTCCCTGAGACTGCTTTAAAACTCCTTCTTGGCATAGCCTAAACTTTGAATTCTATATTGGGATTTTGTGTTGATTAAGTTTCATTTCGACTTTGATAAAACATGATTTTTCTTTACTGTGTAGGCGATATCAAATGTTTATGTAGCCCTGTGACTTTTTGGTAGGTGAATTTGGTTCTTCCTTACTCATAGGTCTTAGTCATTTTCCCTGTACCTGAGGAAAATCAGAATGATATTTTAAATCTTACTTGCTATGGCAAAAATGATTGGTATCATTTATTTTTAGTGTGATGGCGTTCTATAGGTATGAAGGTAGGCATGCACTTATTGAGAACATGGATTTAATGAGCATGTATTATGTGTTAGTCACTTCTGCTGGGCACTTTGAGACTACAAAGAAGTGGTAGACATAGTTTTTGACTTTTAGAAGCTTCTTTATGACTAGGGAGGACCATGAAGTGACTGAAGAGAGGGGTGATTGCTTTCACCTGGGCTGGGGATGCCCTCATGGAGCAGGTAGAAGTTGAACTAGTTCTTAAAGAATGATTGGTATTCTGATTAATAGAGTTTGGGTGAAGGGCATTTCAGATTGAGGGAAAGGCCTGAGCAAGGGTGTGGTGGCAGAAAATATAAATTGTTTGAGGAACAAGGAGGGGAATACCCTAGTTGGTTTGTAGAGCATGTCAGTGAGAGATAAGTTTGGAAAGATAACCATTTAGGACTGGGCAAAATCATGCTGGGTGCTGCCTTCTTAGACAGGGCAAAGGGTTTCCATTTTATTAAGGTAATCAAAAAGGAAGTTACTAAAGCACTGACTTAGATAAATCAAGAGGGGTTGGTTTGGAAATTTGAACCAGGCAGAGAAAGCTGTTGTTTACTACAGGAGGAATATGAGATGCAAGTTTATATAAATGACTTGGAAATTATTCTTTTTGTATCTTTACACATATATACACACCCACACACATAGACATTCACACAAGATGGCCCATTTTTTTGTATTTCAAATTTGTTTGTGAAGTTTTTTTTTAATCAAGTTATAATTGACTTGATGTATAACATTTTGTTAGTTTCAGGGCCACGACATAACAATTTGTTATTTGTATGCATTGCAAAATGATCACTGCAATAAATCTAGTTTACGTCTGTCATTGTGCCATCAATACATAATTATGAAATTCTTTTTTCTTATGAAGAGAACTTTTAACTTCTACTTTCTGAGCAACTTTCAAATGTGCAATACAGTGTATTAACTATTCTTGAAGTTTCTTTACATAGACCATTCATCTGTCATCAAAACACTTCCAAATGCAGAAGACCATAGGGAGAGGTAGAGGAAAACTACTCAAAAGCTATAAAAGTAAGGAAGAACCAAACTCACCCACCAGGAGGTCACAGGGCTACGTAGACATTTGATATAGTCTACACAGCAAAATCAGTTTGTCTTGAGTCTGGCACCTTAGACCTCTGGCCGTCCTGACACCCTAAGGGCAGTTTTTCTATTTGAATTTGTTTGATAGATATTCAATAGTTTTTTTTTTTTTAAAAAGTGGATTATATAAGTGACTTAATCTGTCTGAGTGCTCCAGAAACAGCCACTGGAGGAATGACTGCTGCCAGTGACTTTTGAATGCATCCCTGGATGCGGATTCAGTGGCATCACCTCAGGTGTGGTGACTGAGTGATGATGTGTCTGGATCAGGTGAGATCAGTGGGCTTATGATTCCAAGTGGCCCTCAAAGAGAGCGTCACTGTGCTAAGGAGGAAAGGCTTAGACTTTTTCACTGAACAGGGATTGAAATGGGTTTTGGGTAGAAGATTCTAGGGAAAACAATTCAAGGTTTTTTTGTAAGCTGTAGCTTATTGCAGGGATATGAGTCAGTGACAAGAGTCAGGGTTTTGGAGGGGCTACAGGAGAACACATGTACATGTGCAAGGAATCCCTCGGCTGGGAATTAAGATCTGATTTTCAATGTCTGTTCATCAATATAATGAAACCAAAGAGGTGGGGCTGTGATTCCCCTATTGCGCCAGCCCCTGCAGCTTTCAGGATCTTTTCCAGGGTGAGACCAGTCCTGGGTGAGAGGCTCAGGGCTGTATGACTTATGGGCCCACGTGAAGGAAGTGAAAGAGCCTGTGGCATGCCTAGAAGGGGAATCCATTTCTTATTTAACTCTCTAGAACTTACAGTATCTCACTTCTACCTTTTCTATTGACATAAAAACTTTTTGAGGTAAGTAGATAGGTGCCTAAGTAGGAAATGTACTCCAGAGATATTAAAGAACTTGCTCAAGAGAGCATGTAGTTTAGAGACTTTAGAACCAGGTGGAGGACGGGGAGGCATTGAGGGGCCTGGAGTTGAGACACTGACCTTCCAGAGTTCTGAGGAGTGGGGGAACCTCATTCAGATGGAGTTGAAAGCCAAGTGTACAGTGCAGTGGGGTGGAGGTCCAGGTGTGCTGTCCTGGTGCTACCTAGAAGTTGACACAGAACTGGTGTGGAACTGGTGGGAGCCCACAGTTTACTGCCAAAGAAATGCGAAACCACTGAGGAACCCAGTCATAACTTAGGACTTTTAAGACTCTGAGAGTCATAAATAAATCAATAATCCTTAAATTGATGAACTCACAACATAAAATAGTGTTAATTGCCAAAAGCAAGGTATTTCCTTGGCAATCAGCATACCTAGCAAATACTGAATTCAAGACCAAAAGAACTATAGATAACGGAACATTCTGGAGTTATAAAATATGTTTGTTTAAAAATGAAAAAGATACAAGAATATAAAGTAGATAGATATGTATTAGAAAAAGAACTTAATATAGAAAATGAGAAATATAGTGAAATTAAAAAACACTGTTGGGTTAAATGCACATTATTGGGTTTACATTGGAAATTTTTAAAAGGGACTGATGACTCCTTTTCAGTCTCTTTTTTTCCCTCCTATTTATCAAATGTTATCCATAGAAAAGCAAAACGGGGGGAAAAGCATCCATAATTCCATCCATATGTTCTCATTTTGGTAGAGCTCACTTCTGATTTTTTTGTTTGTATGTTTCATATCTAAAAGTACGCACACATTTTTGTTTTTCCATAAAAGTCTGCGGTGTTACTCTGTGCTAGGCATTGTTCTAGGTCATGGAGTTAGAATATTGAGCAAAATTAGTGCCCCTGTTGAACAAATTGCTTGTAAGAGAGATGTTCTCCTTTACCATGGGTAACTGCTTATTTCCTGGTGTCTTCTGCTCAAAGAAATTATTATCTTTAACAAAACACTACAAAATTTAATAAGGGAAAATGGACTGATTAGCTTTTAGTCCCCCAGAGGTAGGCATTGATTTTTTACTTTAACCATGGATTTTTCAAGTTTTTATTACCTAAATAAATTATGTGTATAGCCTGAAAGATTCAACCTTTACTGAAGTATCCACAACCAGATATGACAGTCACCTCCTTACCCACACTCTGGGTGCCTGCCATTGACCCTTGGTCTCCTCTACCTCTTTGCGGGAGCCCCGACGTCACTCCTGGGTGAGGCGCCTGTGCCTCTCTCCAGGTCCTCCTTCCAGTAGCAGTGGCGTTTCCATATTGATTCCTACCCCCCGCCACTCTTTCTTGTCCCTTCTACTTATTTTTAAAAAGGCTTTTTTGGTAGTTGCCTCATAGATAGTATGCTTACATCTGGGTTTTTCATCTGTTAAATATCTATTAATATCGATTAATTTGGCAATGAAAAGTGAGGAATTTGGCCCACATGAATGAATATCCACCCCACCATACCAAAAATTGTATTTTTAGTTTTTTACTTAGTTACCTTTATGGTTTTAAGTATTAATCTTTGGAACTCTCCTCAGCCATCAGTGTAAGCAGTGGTCTCACAACTTTTCATGTACGAGAACCAGTGCTTCTGGGTGGTTCCCTGTACTCAGCTTCCCTCCCTCATAACGAAATCTGTGCTTTCACTCAAGGTTGCCTCTAGAAATATAAACCTAGCCACTGGCATTTACGCGATGCAGAATCCTAGCAGTCAGCTTGACCTGAAGTGAAGGTGACGTGAAGAAGTGGATCTTCTGTCTGCAGTCTCTGCTCCTCAGGGGTCAATAAGAGCTCCCCTGACAGAGAGGGGACGAAAGTGAGGGGAGGGCCACAGGTCGGCACTTACTGACCAGTTGTTCTGTCTTTGCTTTACCATTAGGTTTATCTGTAACCGACCATTCCTTTGCATCTTGAAGACATTTTTGTCAGAACCTTCTGACAACTTGTTCTAATTTCTTGACCTTTATACAGCAGTTCTCAGACTTTAACAAAGTTCTTTATTGCATTCTTGATTAAATGTGCTGCTTCTTGGATTCCTTGCCTCATTCTTCTCATCTTTTTTTTTTTTTTTAAGCTAGGACTATTGCTTAGTGATACTAGGTTATGGTTTAGTAAAATTTCTAATGATTGATGTCTGAAAATGACAAATTTGTGTTTTGTTTTTAAGCTCTTTTCATCACTTCTCTCCATTGTTATCATCTGAGCTTTCTCTGTGGACACTTTTAGGGTTCTCTCCGCCCAAGCCCACTAATAACTCAAGAGGTGTGAATCTTTAATTGTTCTTTCTGCAAGACACTTGCAGAAACATTGTATTATTTTTTGATTATTCCTTCTTCACTTTTTTTTTTAAGGTCTTTACTTCTGAGATTCCTATTAAATAGATATTGGGTCTCCTGAATTGGATTAATCTGTCTCTTAATTTTTTGCTCCTGTTTTAAAATATCACCTATTATTTTTGCTAATAAAATTTTTATTTCAGTAACTATAATTTAAGAGCTCTTTTCTACTCTTTTAATGCCAAATTTTCACTGCAGTTTATTCTTCCATGGAGATTCTATTTTGAATCTCTCTAAAGAAGTAGATATTTTTTTCCTAAGATTACCTTTTTCTCCCCAGAATTTTTGTTTCATCCAGGGTCAACTGTGCTTCATTCAGTCTTGGAAATTCTCTTGAAAGCCATTGTTTTTCCTCAAATATCTGTTGTAGTTTGTTTTTCCACTCATAACTTAAATATGCAAAGCAGATTTTCTCCATGTGCAGTGTGCTGCCATCAGGCCTCTTCCCTGGTTATAGAGCAAGCTAATAAGAATCCTGGTGGGGTGAGGAGAGCTGTGTGAAACTGCAAAGGGGCAGGTGGGCCTGTTGTACCAGGGTAAGTGCCTTGATGCTGGTAAACCTCTGGGTGTGGGAGGAAGTTGGGAGAGGGGCCAGTGTGGGAAGCTGCTCTCTAGATTAGTCTTCAGTAATTACTGTGACGTCTGTTTTACTTCCCATTCCAAGTGTGGATAGCTGCCAGCTTTGGGTGTTTAGCTTCTCTTTGGCTCTCCTATTAGGATAACTGTGGCCTTTGGGTTAGTTCTGGGTTGTGACTTCTGCTTGAGTCTGTCTGTGGCTATGACCCCTGTCCCTTTTAATCTGACAAACTCATTAAAAGCTCTGGCTTAATGTTATTCTTCTCAGCACTGCTGTGAATTTACTTTCTTTTGGGATTTGTTGGCTTTTAATAGCCCATTTTAATAGGGTTTGGAGAAGGCCTGCATGCCATAATGTGTCCCTGCATGCCATAGTGACCTAGAAGCTTAAGTAATTCTTTTTCTTTAGTTTTATTGAGATATAATTGACAAATAACATTGGGTATGTTTAAGATGTACAGTGGGATGATTTAACATATCTGTACATATTTGTATAATGAAATGATTATCACATTAAAGCTAGTTAGCACATCCATTACTTTACCTAGCAGTCATTTTTTTTTGGGGGGGGGTGGGGGGAGTTGGTGGTAAGGATATTTAAGATCCTGTTGCAAATTTCAAGTATACCATACAGTATTGTTAACTGTAGTCACCATGCTGTACATATACCTAGAACTTAACTTTTAATTGGAAGTTTATATCCTTTGACTAATATCTTCCCATTTCCCCTTCCGCCTTGGGAACTATCAGTCTACTCTGTTTCTTTGAATTTGACTTTTTTAATTCCACATATAAATGAGATCATGAGCTGTTATTTGTCTTTGTCTAATTTAACTCAGCGTAATGTCCTCAAGGTCCTCCACATTGTCACAAATGGCAAGGTTTCTTTTTTTGCAAGGCGGAATACACTCTACTATGTATTCACCACATTTTCTTTAGCTGTTCCTCTGTTGATAAACACTAGTTGTCATGGCTGTTGTGAAAAATAGCCAATGTGGGGGTATACAAGTCTCTTTGAAATAATGATTTTATTTCCTTTAATCATATATATCCAGAAGTGGATTTACTTGTTAATAATTTTACTGAAATATGAAATATAATTTATATACCATATAATGAACTCACTTAAACTATAAAATTTAATGATTTTTAGTGTGTTCAAAAATTGTGTTTCCATCACATAATTAACTTCAGAACCTTTTCATCACTTCAAAAAGGGAAGACTACACCCCCAAGCAGTCACTCCGTCTTGCCCTTCCCCCTTCAGTGGGCAGTCACTAATTATTTTTGTCTTTATAGATTTGTTTATTCTGAACATTTCCTATCAATGGAATCATATAATGTGTGGCATTTCGAAGTCATCCTATGACTTTACACTTTCATGCAGGTTGTCCGGCAATGGCACTTAATGTATCATGCTTTGCAAAGCTGACTAGCATCTAGAGGTGGATATAATAAGAAACTAATGCATGGAACTTTTCCAAGGCCTGAGAGACCTAGCAATTCTTTCTTCTTTTCTCTTAAATGGAACACCCCAAATTGTGTAAGTTTCAGGAGTCACAGTGGATCTGCCCCTGCCAGCATGAGAACCACTATAGATCATTTAAAAAGAAGAAAACTTCTTGAGCCCCGCCTTCCCCAGGCTTGTGAATCAGAATCTGTGGGCAGGGGACCTGGGCCCCTTTAGACTTGTAAGCAGCGCTCTAGGTGATGATTATGATGCACATACAGGTTTAAGAACCACTGTATTTTAAAAGGTAATTGCTTGAACTATTTATAAACCACTTTAATACTGAAAGAATTCATTGTGGAATCCTTTAATACATTTGAACTGTAGTTTGATATGCTTTATGGAGGTATTAGGAACCACTCTTAGTTGAAAATCAGTCAGGTAAATGAGAATATATATTTGAAATTAAAATGTAATGCCAGTGGGAAAACATGATTTGTTTGTAAAAAAAAATAGTTTGCATTAGGTTTTCAAGAATTTAGGAAGGTTTCTCATATCTCTAATGGTTGCTCTTTCATGTGGAACTTCATCAACAATTTGTGTTATGCTAGAATTCTTGTAGGTATTTGTTTTGGAAAATGTTTTACAGCTGGAATCAGACAGAGATTCTGGAGTTACTACAGTTAAGTGAGCAACCTGAGGGAAGATGACACTTCAGCCTGGTACAAGTGCCTCTATTCTTACTGCTTGGGGAGGTTGAATTTTTTTTTTTTAAGATTTATTTATTAATGCATACAAGAACTGGGGTGTAGGCCACAGGTGTGTGTGGGGGTGGGGGGGAGAGGTTGAGAGGATTCCCCAGAGACATACTGGAGAGCAGAACAGGTGGATCTACTGAAATACAGTGATGAGGGGAGCAGCGGGTGAGACAGGAGAGGTCTGCCCTGCCATGTGGGAAGCTCCCTGGCCAAATATCGAACTTGAGCTGCAGTGGCTCTGGATAGCTTCATAGTGCTGTGACTTAACCCATTGTGCCACCAGGGAGGCCCAGTTGAATGGTTTTTTAAAGCAGTGGAAATTTCTGGGGCTGTTTTTCATGGCCATGTGATTGAGAGTGAGGGTTAGCCACTGGCCTTTGATGGGTGGCCAGGGTTGTTAAGCATCTTAAGCTCACAGTATAGTGCTCGTAGCTTCAGACATCATGTTGGACATTCAGGTAGGCCAAATCCAGATTTCTAACAATCTGGACTTATGAGATAATAACGTCACTAGGAAAACATGATTTGATTGCAAAAAAAAAAAAAAAAAGATTTTTGTGTGGTTTTAAATGTCAGTGAATTTTATAGGACTGTAACTTCCATGTGAGTTAAGGGCAGATTTTACTTTCTTTGGAAATTTACTAAAAATTGTTCTTCATTTCAAAATATATCCTACAAGGCAATGCTCATGCTCTTGAGTGACACACCTGTGTCAGTCTACATTGCGGCCTTGCTTCCAGGGTGCTCCTGCCTTTAAGTAGGTATAAGCATTTGATTATATACATAATGCAAATCATTTTAATTTTATTTCTTCTTTGTATTACATTTAGTAAACCACTGAATGTACAGCACTTATTACATCATTTTGTTGATTGCCTTAAATTTTATATTTCGGCACGTTATAATAATAAAGGGTAATAAAGGACGTATTGCAAAATGTTGTCTGTGCAAAGGTATTTTCAATCTTAAAAAGTTGTTTTAAAGCAGTGGTTCTTAACCAGGAGTCCACATCAGACTAACCTGCAGATGTTTAGAAAATGGTCATTGTGAACCACTGCTAGAAATATTAATTTAATTGCTCTCCAGGAAATCTTAGGAACTCTGTGGACCTTTTCCAGCTCATGTCATGCTTAGAAAATGATACTCTTTGTATTGCACACCAGGTGGCTGGAGACAGCTGCTTCAGGCTGCAGGGGAGTGAGTGAGGACCCCTGCCCCCCTGGCCCCCTGTCCCCTCCCCCCCTTCCCCCCCCTGCCCTGCTCTGCGCTGTCCTCCTCTGCTCCTCCTCCTCTCCTAGCAGAGATGCATTGACGCCTTGGCTGCTTGCAATGCTCGTGAAAAATTCAGGCTCTTTCTTTCACCATGGATTGGACATCAAATCACCACATTGTACGCTTTAAATTCTTACTGTTGTATTTGTCAAAAATACTGTTGTATTTGTAGAAGGGAGAATAAAGGAAGTTGTGAGACTGGTGAGTAAAAGAGTAATATTTAGCCAAAGTTTAGCCGCTTATTAAAAGTGTGGGGAGAGTGGAGAGTCCCCCCCAGACACATGCTGGCGCTGGCTCTGAAGGTGAGTTGTGGGAGGCGGAACAAGAGTGAAGCCCAGGTAGTCCACTTTCCCGGCAGATGCCACTCGGTCAGGTCAGCTGAGGACACTGAGGGTGGAGGAAGTCTGATGGGTTGGTTGACTGAAAATCGTCTTGGGTGACTGGAAACCTGCATGTTACTAGCGTTATTAACATTCCCTAAGTGGATGTTATTGGAACACATTTGGGGAAATGCTGATGTACTGGAAACAGGCTTGGGCAAAGAATCAGGAGGCCTGGGTTTTCATTTATGTCAGGTATCAGATGCCAAAAACTTCAAGACAGTGAAGGCACTCCTGAGTGTGATTCCTTCTTCAGGATACAGTGAATACCTACAGTTGCCAGACTAGAGATAGCAAGATAAAGCAGGGCCAGACTACGAAGGGGGGGTTGGGACAACAGACACGTAAAATGATGTTTCTAACTAATGTGATACTGGCTAGAGTAGAGTAGGAATGGGGCACTTGGGAGCCTTTAGAGGTGACCTGAATTAGGCTGCAGAGAATGCGCCAGGAAGAGTTGATTATCTGGGTGGTGTCTGAGGGTGAGTTGGGTGGGCGCTGGGAAGAAAGACAGTGATTTTTAAATATAATGGATTGATTCTTCATACTGGGTTTTAGAGATCTGTCTGGAAACTGTATAATTAATTGTATAGGGGTTACGGAGAGGTGATAGTAGATGCAGTGTACCTTGTTAGTAAGGTGTACACACACACACACACACACACACACACACACACACACACACCATAGGCTTAAATAAATCAGTTTTCTCCTGCATGAAAGGAATCCAGAGAGAGGATTGATCCAGAGCTCCATGGCGGTTCCCTGTGTCAGGCCACTGCTGCCTTGGACAGTCTGATCTGCTGTCCTCTGAACATTTCTCATCTTCTGCTGTGGTTGCCTGAGCTCTAGCCACATCCCTAGAACAGGAAGGAAGAAGAGCATGATCAAAAGGGTAAAAAGGCATTACACTAACTTGAATTTAAGGACACTGGAGAAATGACCACAAACACTTTCACTTGCAGCTCATTTAGTGTCGTGACCACAGCTGCGAGGGAAATGTTGCAAAGGTAATCTATTTAAAGGAAATAAAAAAGCTCAAAAGAAATTCAGCAGGCTCAACCAGAACGGTAAAAGGAAATCAGAACAGAAAGATATCTGGAAAACAAGTGAAAAAGGATTTAGCAAGAAGGGAGTAATTTATGCCAAAGATAAGTTCGGGAAGATCAAAGACCCAAGCTTCTGGCTATTAGGAGGAAAGTGAATGCAATAAAATAGAGAAATATACATTTGTGTATACCTGTGTGTATAGCTCTGTCTATATCAATTGCATGTGTGTATGCATCAAGTTGTTTAGATTAAACCCCAAAATGATCATGTGACTGTTAAAATCACTCAGGGTAAATGGTTGCTTTTTCCCTGGGGTGTCCTCTTCATACCTTTTGCCCTTTGCTCCTTGGCTTTGTCACTTGGCTTTGTCACTGCTCTGGGCTTTGTCACTGCAACAGGACAATTACTAAATCTCAAACCAAATTTATGATGTATTTACTGCTAATTGAGGATGTTTTTATGGCCATGGTGACATAAATATTGCATACAAGGACTAGCATGCCCTAAACATGAAATGCTTTGAAATTCAAGATGAAATGTTAGGGTCCCAGTTGCACTCATCACCACCTTCTTTGAGCTTTTGTGTCAGGGTACAAGTGAGGATGAGAGAATGTCAGAGCTGGCATTGGCCCTGGCAGGCGGAATTAGGCATGGCCAGTTTATGTTCTGTTACGATAATCCTACTAGAGGTATGATAAATTCACTGGCACACAAATACTTGAAAGTGGACCATTTTTATATCATTTTAATCTAATTGCAGAGAGCTATTGGCAGATGTCTAGGTTTTCTTTCACTGTATTTTTTTTTTCCTGAAAACTTTGATAAGACATTTTTGGAAAGGACAGTTTTATTCCTGGGTGCTGGCCACTGAGTTGTTACTAGTTAAACAACACTACCCTCTGGCGGACAGAGTGTGTAACACTTCTTAGCAGCGGTGCTCAAATTGCCAAGTGTTCCCTTTTCCTGCTAACAGACACCTTTCAAATTTGTTTTGGAGGTTAGTTATTATGATTTTTTTGGTCTGATTTAGCTAATGTGAGGTTTATAAAAATTACAGTGGTATACAACTATGCTTTAAATCTGTTGTATCTTAATCTTAGAATGTTAGGAAATTAAAAATTTGGAATTTTCGTGGCAAAAACACATTAGTTTTTGAAATAGCATTTTTAGCTGACTACATACTCAGATGGCTATTTTGGCACACCTAATAATAATAACACTTAAATATAAGATGCAATAAAATAGTATATGAAATACAGTTTGGAATGTTGTTTTTTGCTATTTTTATATACAAATTTTGCAAAGACTTCTAAGGAAATCAGTATTATTGAGGATGTAATAATTGAAAGACCAACATGGAAAGTCCTGAAATGATTATTTCTTAACTGATAATTTTTTTAGTTGCATTTGTTTTGGTTTATATTAAATTATCGTAAAGGTTGACAATGTGAATAGCATTATTTTTCTTAATTTTTTGGTTCAATCCTGAACAGCTCTCTGCTCAGTTGTAATAATATTGAGTAGTGATACACACACATACACACACACACACACACACACGTGTATCTTTATGTGATGTGAATTGTAAAATTAAATGCTGTTTGGGAGGCAAGGGTAAAGATTTCTTTTCCTGTCTTATCAAATAATGCACGCAGAAGTAAACATTTTTACACACTATGAAACAGATACTCTATCAGGACATTTGTGGGTTAGTTATTCTTTAAACCTCAGAAATTCTCCTGATCCCCTCAACCCTTCCCCCCCACCCTTATTTCACAGCTGGATTCACAGAGTTCAGTAATTTCACAGCAAGTAAGTCGCGGAAGTGGATACCATCACCAGTTTGACTTCCAATCTAAGTCTTCCCACCACGCCCTGCAGCCTGCACAGAATCGGAGCAAGGTGCACTATACTCCACCCTCCTGTTTCTAACTTCACATGAAAGTGGGCTGCAATTCTGACTTTGTCATGACTGCAGCGTAATAGTGAGCAAACTGTTGGATTCTTCCGGCTTCACTTTTCTAGTCTTTAAATCAGGGCCTTCGTGTCTCCCTACAGGTTGAGGAGGAGGAGGTGGTGTGCATCGGTGCCCCATTCCCAGTCAGCCCACAGCACCTCTCTCTTATCTGTTTTCCATGCTGCACTTCTGTATTAGAATCTGTATTAGATATCATTTGAGGGTCCAACTTCTTTGATTTAAAACTTTTTTAGCTGTTGTATTGACTGTATGATTTCTTAGCCTATCTAACTCATTCGTTCTTGATGGATATTGATGTAACATGATAGCTCCTTACACTTTTCTTTTGGAAGGAAAAGAGGTATGGCCTGAGGCATCAGATTCTTAGTACATATTCCTTTTTTATTGGTAATATTAGGTGCCATTAAATTAGAAGGAGAGCAAACTCTTGGTGGGGCAGTCCTCTGTGTCTCAGGACATGAACTATCCAAATTTTTTATCTAATATAATGAGAGCACCAAGTCTGCACCCTTTTCCTTGCATCATAACTTCCAATCACCTTAGCCCCTCCAGCCCTGCAGCGGGGAATTATAATGCCAGGAATACGGTAGAAGTACAACAAAACAACAAAAACATAAAACACTGAAACGTAAATTAAAATTTCTCTTCTCAATATTATAGATTTAGAGAAGATTCTTGGCAAGATACACAGCAGTGGCAAGACCACATAGCTTTTCATCCACAGGTCTGTTATCTGTGCCTTCCCCCAATATTAGTCTTTTCCTCCTGGGCCTGTACCTTCATAGATTGAAGTATTGAAGTGTTCAGTCAGTGTTAGTTCACATGGTAAAACAGTGTTGTTAATAAAGCAAGGTCATATCGTAAGGTATAGCTAGCTTTCATTTCAGTCAGGTACTGTTCTACAGTTGGTTTCTGTTGTTTAAAATGGAATCCTACAAATAAATAGGAATGACTCAACACTCAACACCAATCCCAGTGATTAGGAAAAGTAATTTAGAGATCTCATCCTTTGGCTGATAGATTGAGTATCTGAATATGGTCCTTTTAGTTGTCCTTGGAACCGCTGGCTTGGTGAACTTTGAGGTAGTCCTGATTAAAATAGAATGGAATTTAAAAACAATAAATTGAGGCCTTGTTTAAATTCCTGTTAAAAGAAAAATGACTAGAGACTCTGTGGTGGCAGTTTTCCCCAAGGGGGAAAGAGATTTGTATAGTTTGGGTTCTTATATCTAGGTAGTTAAAAAAAATTAGGAGGGAGGGACAAAAAAATAAGTGTTTCTTGTTTAATACGTTTGATTGATTTCTACATTTATTAATTTAGCACTTGGTTTGTACCTTGTACTGCTAATCTCTGCTTCTAAGAAGCTAATGTTCTTGTAAACAAGAAGACATCCATACTAGGAACCACTAAATTGAAGACAATATGCAATTAAGCACCAGATATACTGGTATAAATCATAGGAACAGATGATACTGTCTGTGCTAAAGGTCCAGCATAGAATCCAGACATGGGCTCCTTTGGAAGGAGGAGGGGAGAGAGGAGTGGTGTATATAGAGGCACATTGTTTAGATCGAGAACCACTGGGAAGCAGGTTGTGTAGTCATCATGCTGTAGACAGCAGAGGAGCGAGCAGAGCAGGGCATGAGGCTCCTTAGAGAGAGGCTGATTTGTTCTGTGCATGGAAGGACAGGTGGCATTGGAATCTATGGAAATAAGGGGGAGAGTGTTCTGTTGCAGAAGATGGATGTGATGTGGAGAACAATAGAATATGGACTTCGGTGAAGATATGAATTTAAGTACAATTATGGAAAACCACTAATATCCCCTCAGAAAGTTGAGATTGGAAGTGTATATCTTTAATCCCTGTCTTGAGCAACTTTATTTATTCCTTCTCTATTTGACTGACTGTCCTTTTCTTGTGGGCCTCCATTGTACTCTAGAGTCTGCCTCTTTTATGACTTAGTCATTTTGAAAGCTTCTACTTTATTTACAGGTTTTTCTTTCACAGAGATGATACCTGATTACCTTGATTCTAATTGGTAGTTTCCGGTGCACACATATCAGTTATCTATGTATTCAGTGTGGGGTACGTCTACAGACACTTTGATTTTGACCATTTCATGCTGAATCTCAAAATTCAGATTTTTGTGTTAACTTGCTCTCATTCTTGTATATTGAATGCAGAAGACATAAAAATCAAATTCTATTTAGCAATATATTTAACAAATTTGTCTTACAAAAGCTTAAATGAAAGAAAATTAAAAATCAACTATGTATCATTAATATTGTATTTGTCATTGTCTGCTGTTGAATTCAACAGTGTGTTACTGCACTGACATAGATTTTGCTTTTCATACCTTTATGTATGGATGTGCTTTTTTTCTGCTCCATGGATGAGGCATGGAGGACTTCCGGGAGGAGTGGGATTTGAGCAGAGACATGAGGACTGAATAAGACATAGTGAGAGTGGAGGGAATAATTGTATGAGCGAAGGCCCAAAGGTATGTTTTACCAGGATAGGGTCTGTTGATTTCTTAAAGTAGTCCACAATGCCAGAAAAATGGAAAACTTCTCTTGAGATTTGGTCAACAGAAAAATCAGTTTAAGAATTATATTTTTGTAGCCCTACAAATGTAATTTATCGCCCTAAATCCACCACACTAATAGTGTTATAAAGTAGCCTCTTTTAAGTAATTCAATTACTGAATCTATATTATCTTTTTAAGTTGTACCGCATACTAGAAATGTCAAAGGGATTGATTTATGTTTTTAATTTCTTTTTTCCATTTAAAAAATGATATCTGTACTATATAGAGACCACTTGATAAAATCTTTATAAAGATGAGGAGTGATGAATTGTTTTAGGTCCATTCATCCAAGATCTGCCTTCCAAATTAATATCATCATCCTATGTGTAACTTTTGAACACAATGATATAGTAAGCTAGGATGGAGAAAGTGTGAAATCAAAATAAGTTGGGCAGACAGTATGAAATTCCGACACTGTAACAACTCAAAAGTTCAGGCAACATTTGTTTTAAGAGTAAAGGGCTCGTTATGAATTGGATGAGGCATGGAGGACTTCCAGGAGGAGTGGGATTTGAGCAGATGCATGAGGACCGAATAAGACACAGTGGGAGAGGAGAGAATAACTGTATGAGTGAAGGCCCAAAGGTGGTGTCCAGAGTTGACCAATGGGGGTGGTTAACAGCATGGATTCTTTCCCTGGCTTCCAATCCTGACTGGACACTAACCACTCCATCCTCAGTTTCTTAATTTGTAAGACTAGTGCCTGTCTTAGAATGTTCTTAATTTTATACAGTGTGTCTTTGTTATATTTAAAAAGAAAAGTCTAATACACAGTACTATCAAGATAACAGTTGGAGAATAAGGTGAGAGTTAGTGGCCAGTGTGCTACAGGTATGGAATAACACGGTAAAGCATGGATGGGCAAACTGTGACCCTTGGGCGAAATCCTGGTCTTCTCCTATCTTTGTAGAGAACATTTGATTGGAACACAGCCATGGATTAACTTACTATAAAATGTTTGTGGCTGTTTTTGCTACCATGGCAGAATTGTGTATTTGTGTGGAGGCCTGATGGCCCATGGAGCTTAAAATATTTACTATTTGATCCTTTATGAAAATGTTTGCTAACTACTGAGTTAAAGAGGCAAAATTACTTGCCCAAGTCACATGATAATCAGTGAAACAAAGGCTGATTCGCAGCAGCAGCAGTAATAATCAGCTCGTTGTCACTGGGCACTTCCTACATGCTGGGGATTATTTTAAGCACTTTCTGTGGATTTAGTCATTTAGAATGCTTGCCACCATACCAGTTTGTTTGTTGGATGATAGATGTTTCTTTCAAGTTCTTCCATTTTAGAAGGCAAAGCATATTAAGTGAGAAGAGGAGTGGGCTGAGAACTAATCGATTCTCGCTACCACCTATAATTAAAGGACAGCAGGAGGACAACAAAGCAGGGAAGCAGAGCAGAATGACAGAAGAAGCCAGCAGAGGCTAGCAGATTGTCCCACAGCCAATGGGAGAGACTGACTCTCAATGAAATTCTGTGCCCCTCCATTCCTTGGCTGACTAGCCTTTGCACTGCTCTTGGGCCTGTATCTAGGTTTGTCTGGTCCCCCTTCCCTACCTCCAGCATACAGACCAACACCCTTAATCTTTCCCATAGGGAGGTGGAAGTTATGTTGTTGTACTGAACATAATCTCTTACTGCAACAAAGAAAAATTAAAGCAAGAAGTATATAGGGTAAAGGTTTAACTAAAGGTTAGCCATAAATCTTAATGTGTGCAGCTTCTAGGGCCCCTCTGAATATCTCCAGTTACCATTTAAATATTACTTGAACACTTAGTGTTTTCTGCCTTGAGGGAGATTCAGTTTCTCATAGATTTTGCTTTTCATACCTTTGTGTATGGATGTGCTTTTCTTCTACTCCAGTGCTACTCTAACACCCTTGGGTTCTGATTCCACTTGTGCCCCCATGCACAAGGAAGGCAGTTTCTTAACTGACTGAAAATTCTTCTTGCCCTGTTACCTGCAATTCCAGTTTTATGCTATCTTGAATTGACCTTGCAGTTTGACATTTGTGTTTCCTGGGTATCTCAGTGACATGGGATGTAGCAGTGGACAAAACAGTTACAAACCACTGACTTCGGAGGTTTTTTAATGTCAATGGGGTTTTTATTTAATCACATTCTGAATAATATTAGCTAACCACTTGCCAGACTATGCAACAATAATTATGTTACTAAGTGGCATATTGTACGTCCATTAAAAATGATGTTTACATAGTTTCTATAATAATAAAAATAAGATATAAGTATTATTGCAAATATGTTAATACAAGCAACTAACAAGGGGGGAAAAGTTCAAATTGCCAAACTATATTGGAATAGAAGCCCAGTAGAAAGTAATGGTTTTGTTGGTTTCCTTCTGCTCTTACTAATATTCACATTTGGGCTGCCTACTAAATTCCTTTTTTTTCTTTTAAACTTTGGTCCGAGGAATATTTTTTGCTCTCCTTTTCTTCTAACTATGTGTTAACCAAATTGCTTAGACTCTTTTGTATTCTTGATCTTTAATAAAGACTTAATAGCCTATATGCCCTCAAATTAGTATAAGGATGCTTTCCTCAGAAAACTACCAGAAAAGAAGGTGCTCTTATATTCAAGTTCTTTACCATTTCTGGGCTAGGAACATTTTGATTATTTTGAATCACGAAGAATTTTGGAAATAATATGTTAGTTTGAAATCAGATAATGATGGTTGATGCTTATAGAGACCACTAAAACAAGTTTAACAAGGGAGAGAAAACAGATTTAACATAAATATATTGGTTATTTCTGGGAAAATGATTCTAAAGTTATAAATGTTAGATGTTGCTGTGAACTGTCTTTTTAAAGATGACTTTTAAAGGTCATTCAGTAAGTGATTACAGTGTGAATATATAAAGTATTCGAATGGATACTGCAGAATAGGATAGAGTTTCCAGTAACAGCACCACACACATTTAAAAATTGCTGTATCTTGACTTAAGACAAAACTGAAGATGTAATATAACCCCAAATGCCTCTAGAGTGTTAGTCAAGATCCCATGACCAATTGCATGAAAAGCTTGAAGAAATTAATTCCTGAAATGTAAGTGAATAAAAGCATTTCTTTATTGTTTTGTACTGATTTTATATATGTGTAACATTAACATAATAAAGAAATACTACAGAAACCATTTGATTATTGAATCAACAACCTCAAAGTGTCTATCTTCAGTGTGACCCACAGTTTATCGGAAGAGATGGACTGCCATATTTAAGGTTGCTTTATATTTAGGTATGCTTGAACAGTTTATTGGGTGTCTACTATGTAGTAGGCTGAGTAAACAGGGAGAAACAGAGACCTGCAAGACCGTCTGTTTCTGTTCTTTGAAAGCTTCCTTAGCCAGCAGGTGGGAGCAGACCCTTGTAGTGAGGAGTTACGTAGAAAGTCATGGGAGGTCCAGGAGATGAAAAGCATCTGCCCAGTTCCTGGCCCATAGGAATCCTTAAGTGTGGGTGTGGTTTTTGCTCCTCTCCCCCTTCTTCTCCATCCACACCCACACAGTTTGTAGTGTGGAGAAGATGCCTTAGTTCCACCGCATTTACCGACATGTTCATAGGGCAGCTGACATGGGTCAGCCTGCTCAGTTGTCTTAGGACAGTTGAAGAATTTTGCAACTGATTCTTAATTACATTTACTGTACATGAAGTTTCAAACATACAAACTTTTGATATCATGTGCTTCTCAGTAAGCTTACTGGGATGGCTGTTTATATATTCCTTGTAAGTTACATTTCACTTTAGAGTAAGTTTTTTTTTTAATGATGTTTCAGAATGTAAGTCCCTGGCATGACTGTCATCACTAGTCCTGGCTAGCATCTGACTCCGCTCTGCTTACTTGGATTGATTTCCTGTTATAGCTCCCTGGATTTTGGCTGTCTGGATTCAGTTTGTCTCTTTACATTTAGCTTAAAATTCAGCTCTACCTTTTAATAGAGGCAGTAGACTAATAAAAACTAAAATTTTATAATCTTGAAATTAGCATTGAATGTCATCTTCATGATCTAAAAATCAGACTTAAAAAATAAATATGAAATAGGAAAACTAGCTTTATTTTTCTGGAGTTTGCTCAGTGAAAGAAAGTTATATTAAATAAGGAATTATTATTACCAGTTTTCTGATAACCTTATCTTCTGCATGTATCTAGTCAATAAAATGTCACAGGTTTTGGTGATAAAAATGGGCAAGATACAGTTTTGATTTGTTAAAATGTTTTAATTCTAAAATCTCATACTAAGTTGGATAATTTGTTTGAAATATTGTCATTTCTCAACCGACAAAAAAGGACAGTGCTAGTGCTACTAAAGTCTAGAAGTACATTACTGATTGAAATTTTGTTCCCAGTGAGTAGTCGTTTGTTTCTCCAGAACTCTACTATCAAATGTGTACCCAGGATTTTTATTTAATTCACTTACGGTAAGGCAGCCATAGAAATAATCATCATGAAGGAAGGAGTTTATGCACTTTGATCCTTAGAACTTGGAGGCCAGGCGCCCCATCTGGGCGAGGAGGGGAGGAGGCAGGGGATGGGCACCTGGGGGAGGAGGCAGGGGATGGGCAAGGGCATCATTTTGCTGAAAGAAACGGGTGAGGCAGGGTAGGCACCGGGGTATGTTTAGCATTGGATAGACTGAATAACTTCCTACATTCCGGTCTAAAGGGTGGTTCCGGTACCATGTCTGGGGTGATTTAGGGCGGGGGGAATATCGGCTTAGTGTATTAAGGTTGATGAGGAAGGTGATCGAGGATGTGGCTCTCCGGAAGCTGGTTTAGACATCCACGGTGTGCCCCAGGGCAGCCTTTGCTGTCTCCAGGAAATAACTGGCCCTGGGAGGGCCTGCTCGGAAAAATCAAGAGTCCAAATGCTAAAGCAGCAATAAAGAAAATAAGAAGATATGGACAATACAACCATTCAAAATATTTTATAATTAAAAATTCATACTTTGTTCATTAAAAACATTGCTTGCAGTTTTGAGTTATGCTTTTACTTAAAAATGTTCCTCTAAATTTTAATGAAAACTCTACATTTTGTAAAACTAGCTTTTTTGATTGATTCTTCCGTCAGTGATGTTTCTAGAAAAAACAATTTATTGTATTTTACAAAAGGGGTATAGACAGAATATTGGCTTGTGAATTTTTTAGTGGTTCTTTTCTCTGAATATCACTGATATTATCTGTCGTCCAAGGATGAAGGCATTTTTATTAGATTACATTTCAGAAACAAAACAAAACAGTTGACTTCAGGGTGGCACTGTTACACGTGGTGTTTCTGTGCATGCATTTTTAGAGATAGTGACATACTATACTAGAAAATACATAGTATTTATTTTTGAGCTCCACTTTTTGAAATGGTGAGTTTTAGGTTGTCAGTCAAAAAAGTGTTAAAGTCTGATAAAGTGCTGGACATTGGAAATGAGACATTTGTGTAGATGAGACAATTTATTTCCTCATAGTCACTAGTAGTTGCAATTCAGACTTAGTTACATAACTTTTAAAACAGCAGTGACTTTATTAAACACTTATTTAATCCATGTACTTGAGTTTTTTTCTCTCCATTTGAGAAAAAAACTCAAATGGAGTTTTTTAGCTTTGTAGTGTAGATTGGAAATATGAACCCACTCAGAAATTAGAAAAAAGATGAAAAAGGAGCACATCACGTGCTATGTATGCCATCACCCACGTGACCCTTCATTCTGTCTGTATAAAACAACATAGTTACTAAGTATTAGGAAACAGTCTATTTTGCTTCTTCTTGTTTCCCCTGGATCATCCATTCACAATGGGTTGGCACCGGAGAGATTGCCCGTGCGGAGGATGCAACAGAAAAGGCAGGCTAAATAATTCAGCCTCCAAGTCAGCCTTTGAAACTGCAGGAAAATTGTGACTTTTAACTCTCTGGATCATGGAGAGTTGCATACACTCAAAAACTTGTATTAATACTTTAGCTAATATAAAGGAAGATGGTATAAAAAGGTCTCTGGTGGATCTGGGAATCTATCTCTCAGTTTCGCTTTCTTCACCAGTGGGCTGGTTACAGTTAAGGAGGGCTACTTCAGCTCAAATCCCCTTCTGTATATTCTAGATGGAAGGAAGGAGGAAGTTAGGGCTGGCAAAAGGGTGCCTGCTCCTGATTCTTTCCCTTATGAAGAACTTTCTTGGAAACCAAAAACTTCACCTTTTATCTCATAGGGAAATCATGATTCATAGACTGCTTAGTGTTTGTATGAAGCCAGCAAAGTTTTCTGTTTTTCTATCCAACTTGGGAAAAATACAACTCTTTTTGGATAGGTTTTTGAAAAGGGAGGAAGCTAGCAGCTTTACTTTAAAATGTGATGATAATATAATAAAGGTGATGACTATAGGAAAGGCAATAATAATTAATGTTGGACTTTCATTGTCTACTAGTTGCTAGTCTGAATGCTTTCTGTATTTATGTGCATAGTTCATTTAATCCTCAGAACAACCCCCATTGTTTCCTCAATTTTCAGATAAGGAAATTGAACCCATCAAGATTAAATAGCCTGCTTAAGGTGACATAAATGGAATATGATGGACCCAGGTTACAAGTCTGGATTGTGTGCTTTCATCTCATTTTTATTCTCCCTATAATTTAAAAATCTGTAGCTCAGAGATAAGGAAACCAAACCTTAAAGATTTTAAGCCATTGGCCCAAGGTCACTAGAGCAGTCAGTGCTACATTTCTGCTCTGGCTGTTATTTCTACGTTCTTATCCTTTTTCTGCTGCACACTCTACCTATATCCTCTTATATTTGGGCCAGTTTTCTTGAGCTACAGCTATTTTTAGCTTGCCGTGGTTCTGTATCCTGAAAATTATAATCTTCATTTAGAGTACTCTTACTTGACAAGGAACCCCCTGGGAGAAGGTGTAGCTTAGTGGGTTAGAGGGTGAACTTTACAGCCTTAGGGCCTGTGTTTTAATCCTATCTGTGCCAGTTTTGGCCATGTGATCTCAGACATATCACCTGCCTCTCTTGTGCTTCAGTAGTCTTATCTGTAAGATGGGTTAATAACAGTAGCCATCCCACAGGGCTGCTGGTGGGAATAGATGAGTTAATACAGTAAATGTGCTTTGTATAGTGCCTGGTACATAGTAAGCATTATGTAAATATTTTTTACTCTGTTTATATTTATTAGAAATGTGTACTCCAGATTAACCCTAACAGATTTTCTCACACCTGTTAGGCACTCAGTAAATAAATATTTAATGAATAAATAAATGAATTTACTTTACTTTAAAAGTAAATAAATAAATGAATGAGTAAATAAATATGTAATGAATGATAATAACAATTGCTTTGTATTTTTTGCCTTTGCTTTTTACTGGTTGGAATATTAAGATTATCCGAGATGAGTTATATTGAAGGACTATATTAAATTTCATTACCAAGATTGAGGACCAATATTCCATTATGCTATTCATCTTGTGCTATTTTTCACCTCACTTTTCTCATAAACAAATTAGTTTTTGCATTTGGTATTTTTATTGCGATTGTGTTGAAGTAGAGAGAGTGTGTGTGTGTGTGTGTGTGTGTGTGTGTGTGTGTGTGTGTATGTATTTATAGGGATGTAAAAGTTTATGCTATCATATTTATTTAAAACTGGCTGTTAGTGTCTGTGAATTTTTTCATGCCACATTTTCCAAGTAATAGCAATCACCCATTAAATATTAATTCAATCACAGGGCCAGTAATGTAATCACTAGTAAGATGACTTCAGATGGCAGCATCATTTAGCAGTGAGATCAGAACTGGCAAAGCAGTATGTATATCATCCCACAGCAATTTTTTCAGCATTATATTTGCTCTTGCCTTTTCTGTTTAAACAACACAAGAATTATATACTTCGAGAAGGAATCCATCCATCCCCTCTCATGTGTGTCATTCTCGCATCAGAGAAAATGCTGCATAATACTAAGATGACAACCCCACCTCTGATGTCACTGAGGATGGTACAGTCCTCCCGGAGCCTGTGCCGGGTTCCTGCTGCTGCACTAGGGAAATGGTTACATTAAAGCTAACTCCTGTCATCTCAATTATCTCCTTGGAAGTAGTTTTCACAAATGTAGAAAAGCCCTACGGTGGTTGTTTTCGGTAAGCTACCAAGGTAGAGAGCGACAGAGGCAGGAAGAGGGAGAGCAAGAGCGAGCGCACAGGCTGCTTAGCCTTTGTGAGAGGGACCAGGCGCAGCTCCCGTGAGCGAGCGGGCTCCTACCGCTCAGAGTGCTCCATTGACATCACCGTGTGCAGTGCAGGGCAAAAGGGGCTGCCAGGAAATTTGAAACTAATTTGCTTCCAGTTGACTAGAACAGCAGATTTTTAATTAGCTGGCTTCTTTTCTAGCTAACTTTTCTCAAGCGTTAAGCTGATGAACTGGGCATTTTCTATGATCAATGGGTAACTGCTGGAGCTACAGTAATCTCTGTGAGTAACCTCTATTTGTAGGTCTATGCAGGCAAATATATTTTGATATATCTATCGCTTGTAAAATGCTGCTATGAAATGCTCCGTCTGTATTATTGACTGCTTTTGCTTACTAGTCTTATCTTTTGACTGTCCCAGTAGGATACTCCTGGGGCGAGAGCAGGTTTTGCTGAATCCTGACAGAGGGAAGTGCATACTGGCTTTATTCAGGGATGCCCATGCCAGTTGCCAGTTGTTCCTTCTCTAATGCCCCAGTCAACAGAGAGATGACGCCTGCCCTCCGAATGCTTCTGCCCAGTATCTCACCTGTCTTTAACCTGGCATGTTTATTTTAGCATCTGACATGAGATCTTTCCAAAATTTCATTTTTAAACAGGAAGCAGGTTATTATTCTTACCTGCAATTTTCTTTCACTGGATTTTTTTTTTAATTCAACCAGCTTTCCTGGGCAAACAGAATTCTATCAACCTATTTCTGCTCCCTGTTTATGAGATATTACATAGAAATAAAGAAGAAAACAGGCTAGCCCTATAGTTTCAGAAAGACATAATTTGTGGCTCTGGATGGGAATAGGGGAGGAGTTTCTCTTAAAGAGCTCAAACTCCTTTCCATTTGCCTGCCTGAAGCATGGCTGTTTGAACAGCCTAGAAAAGAACAAGTTTAGCCACAGGGTAGCACCAAAAATGTTCCCGGGGCTCTATGCTTGATACTGAGCTAGTCTTTCTGAGAGGTTTATAATAAGTATGTTAATTCCTCAGTTTAAATACAGGAGTGTGTTTTTCTTGTCTATTGAAAGTGTCACTTTTAGACACTTTCTCTCTCACCAGGGAAGTTGACTTTAAACTTTCTATAAAATTTGCATTTTCAGATATACTTGGATTTATTATTGCTCATGTTAGTTTGCAGTCTCACTCCTTAACAAAACTGTGGGTTTCTTACTGGCCATGAAATCTGCTGAGTGCCAATATGGATCAGATGAGACTTAGACTGGAGGCTGAGAGAGGTGGTGGCTTGTCACTGCACCTAACATCTGTTTCTACACACAGCAGTTCAGACAAGTCCACAGCTGGAGTTGATCATCACTGCTGGGAACTCCAGCTGCTTGGTTTTCATGTTTTTTTTTAAAAAAAATGTACACTATTTTGGAACATTGATTCAATTACTTAAGCATTATGATGTTTCATGAAATATTTTATATTAGAATTTATATTAACACTACCATATTCATGTTAACTTGGGCAGAAGAGAGTCTGTTGTAAGCAAGATTGTGGAGTTATTCAAAAGTCTAAACTTTTTTTATTTCTTAAAATAAAGATGAAAAGTAACTGAAGATCAGAGAAATTTAAAAGTTGGGCTTTTCAGAGAGTAGGGTGGTGTTTACCAGGGGCCAGCAGTTGGGACAGTTGGGGAAATGTTGATCAAAGGGTACAGTCTTCCCATTATAAGATGAATAAGTTCTGGGGGTTCAATAATGTAAAACATAGTGATTATAGTTAATATTGTATTATAGTCTTCTGAGCTGCCAAGATTCTAGATGTTAAATATTCTTAGCAAAAAGAGTTGGTAATTATGTGATGTGATTGGAGATGTCAAGCAAGCTATGGTAGTAACCCTTTTTTGTAATATATAAATGTATCAAGTCAGCACATGTTACACCTTACACTGATGCAATGATACATGTTAACTATATCTCCATAAAGCTGGGGACAATAAAATAGGGTCTTCTAAGTGTGGCTTCCTGAACAGAAAGAAGCAATAGAAATGGGTAGAAAATTTGAAGTCAGAGGAGCAACTGTGATCAAAAGCAATAAGGCTGAAAGGAGAAGCACATGGTGTGAATATAAAAAGAAACAAAATATGAGAAGTGGATGATTGATAAAACTGGAGAAATCTGCTGTTTGAAAAAAGAAAGTGAGCTTTAAAAAGTTATGATCTTAAAGCAAGGCTTACACTCAGCTCATACAGCTCAGTACATCTCCAGGGCAGGTCTCTGGTCTGCACACTTGCAGACTTTGGTTTAAAACGGATGTGCTGCTCCTTATCTTGCTTCTTCGACCTTCTGTGTGCTATATGGGGTGCTATTCCTCTGCCTACAGAGCTTCCTCAGAAATTGACTGGAGGGGTATGCTGGTATCATTTCCCTGGGGATTAGAACTGAATGAAAAAAATTGGGTTCTGCATCATTAGAATGTGAAATTTAGTTTGAGGTAAACCTAGCTGTAACTATTAACAGGGCAAAGAGTGTCCAATTAATGGAACTGTCTATTCATATACTTATGCTAATAGCTTGTGTAGTGGTTGACAGACTGTCTCCTGGCTCTTACAGGATGTAAAAATATTAAATATTTGTGCTTTCAGAGAATTATTAGTGACCAGAAAAATAGTCAGCATTCTCAGCTGCTTACTGTAGTCTTTCCAAAGGGTGACTTTTGTTAGGGTGAAGAGCATGTACCAGAATATAATGTACTTTGATTACTCATCTGGTAAATTCTCATTAGTCATACTCATCTTCTGTTATTTTTGTCATACTAAATATACTTTCTATTGCTTAGTAAAAAATGCATTAGATAATTCTCTTGTTTTTTTTTTGAATACAACTTTTCCTATTGCATCACAAATCTGAGCCATGCATGCATCAATGTGTTACTGGAGAAGTTTATTGATTATTACGCATTAAAAATTGATCACTCTTAGTCACAGTTAAGGATTATACTTCTTTGTAAGTGAAATATTTTTGAATTTTTTTCTTTTACCTCTGTAAGACTTACTTTTTATATGTGTTTTGTCTACTGAACCTTTGTCTCCTAGGGTTTTTTTTTTAATTTATGAAGTTTTTGATTAAAGGGGATAAATTGTTCACCTGTCTATCTGTGGGACTGAATTCCTTCCAGACAAAACAAGGTAGTGCATCTTTAAGCTTCTTTAGTAAATTTTCTAGTGTTAACTTAAGAATTTATAGTTATTTCATCATCTGTAAGTTTTAAGATATTTGCTGATGTTTTTCATTAGGGATCAGAGAACAGCAAGGACATGGTGCATTTGTGAACAAACCTACATGGAGAGAAAGACAGATTTCTGTTGGCTTGGTTGGCCATGATTAATAAAGGATGGAGAATCTGTTGAACTGTATTCATAGAAAGTAGTTGAGAGGCTCTCAGTGTGCTCTTGCAAATACCTCATCAGAGTGAATTTGCCCAAGCATTTTTATTTTTTTAAGTAATATATCCAATGTCATCCAAGCCTGGGAAAATATCTTGATTTTTAGAAATTGAAGCACCTGCCTTTCCCTTATTCCTTTTCTCTTAAACGCCAAGGTAATTTCTTTAAGACTATAGATGTCATTGTACAGGCTTTTACTAATGCTCAATTTTACCTTTGCAGATAGGATTTTATGGTCTTTTTGCATAAGTATAGAGTCATTGACCATTCATAGAGAAATGAACGAGCTGTACAATACAGAGGTCAGATCATAGTAGAGGTTATGCTCTTTCTCTTGAAAAAGGTCCCTGTGTAATTGGAGGGCAGCTTCCTACCAGAAGGGGCAAGTCTTTCTCTTAGAAGGAATGAGAGACTGTATTTTCTTTGGTTGTTGCCTCTTTGAACAGTTGAACCTTTCATTTAGCAGGTAGGAACTTTTGAGGCTATATTTTAGAATAAAAAAGAAGCCATTTAAATGTAAATTGAGCAACTTCTAGATATTGCATTTCTCTGGAGACAAGCTTCTCATACTTAAGTATGCATGCAAGCACCTGAGATTCTTTTTAAAAAACAGATTCTGATTTGAAGATCTGGGGGTAATAATTGAATCTGCATTTTAACAAACTTCTGAGTGATAATATCTATGCTGTTGTCCCAAGGCCACACACTGAGCATAAGGGTCTAATACAGCTCTTTCAATCATTTTCTGTGATTTTGGAAAAATATCGTATGTAGTGCAAGATGGTAGTCACTAGCTACATATGGTTTTTCACTTATATTAAACTAAATTTAAATAGCTACATGTGGCTGTGGCTGCCATATCAGGCAGTACAACATTTAGAGAGTGAAGTAATAAAATGAGAAATTTGTGCTTCTTGGTAGTATCCCTTAGAGGATCACATGGAATTCTAGAACTGTGGCCAGGGTTGTCTCTACCTAATTTTGGCACTGCCTGAACTCTGTCTGCATTAGACAAGTAAATACAAATAGAATTGATGGATTGCAAGCTCCCTGATGGCAAGAACCAGACTAGCTTTGTTTGTTGCTCTGTTTTCCAGTGTTCAACACATAGTTGCTGCACCATAAATGTTGGCTGAGCAAATGGAAGAATGAGCTAGCTCTAAAGTTAGGAAGGACTCTCATGTTTCCAGCTTTCTATTTAAGCCTGCACTTGGGAGGAGGCGATAGAACTTGGATGGCACTGACATGTAGTATTTTGCTTGTGCTTTGGGAGGTTGTTTTTCTTCTTCCTTTCTGTTTTACAGTTCTTATTAAATGGTATTACCACAGTTAAAGGACAATCTTCATTTAGTCATTGATTCAATAAGTATAATCATTTTGCTATCTCGATGCTGTTGTTCTAGGCTCTGGGGATATAGTGGTAAAGACAGCAGATTTCTTGCCTTTTAGACTTTCTATATACTGGCAATGAAAGAAGACAAAACAAACAAAAACCTTTTCCTAAAAACAACTGGGTCAGACTTCTAGGGAATGTGTGTATGTAGAATCCATACACAATTGTGATGTTGGAAAGCTCTGGGCATAGATGTGACCATCATATTCTCTTGGCAAAGCTACATCCTAATGCTCAGAATCCTTTGTGACAACTTTTTAACTTGCTTTATATTTCAATTTCCTGTGACTAAGTCTGTAGTAGATTTGCCAAATAGTTTTTATTACTTTCTTCCTCAACCATTGTCCTTTAAGAAGTCTGCCACACAGGGTAGGAGAATATCCATCTCATTTGCTGGTCCTCAAACAAGATCATTCTTAGAAAGGCCATGGACTTACTGAAGCCCATTATATGGAGCAGACTCATTTCTCTATGATTTGAAGAATTTGTTTTTCTATTTCCATTTCATTTCATTTAGAGTTTTGGTTTCCAGAAATGGATGATTATATTGAATATACATCGTGAAGCATTCCTGTCATTGATCTCATAAACATGCAAAGGTTTCCCATTTCTTTCTCAGCATATTTAATATAAACAAATCTTTTTTTTAAAAAGTCAGTGGGTTTAGGTCATTTCAGGAAAAGCATCTTTACTAAGCAGCAGGAAACAGTTTGTTGGGAATTTGACTAAATACACAAAGCAGCAGTTAAGATTCCCTATGGAAAAGGATAATTCCTTCAGGACTATAAATAGATAACCCTAAAATATATATATTTCACATGAGTGTGAAAATCTCTCTTCTTTTTCTCCACCCTCTCCTCCTACACACTTTACACTACATTTTCATTCCTTTAAGGGGAAGAATAAATTCAGTAAAGCTATGAACTCCTATTAATTCAGATTCTACTAGTGTACGGGTTATATTTAGGCAAGTGCTAAAGTTCTTTTTTTATATCTAGCATATAAATCCCTTTGTCACAGATATGAAACCAAATTTGGGCAGGACTAATTCAGTAAGACTTTGTGGAGGAGAAATAGCTATTTCAGGTTTCGGTTGGATTCTTACATTAGTAATAGAGGTAGACTGACAGAAGCAGAGGACCAGCTTGAACAAGTTAAGTATGAGAGCCCACAGCAGTGGGCATAGGCTGAGCAACTGAGAAGCAGGTTGAAATTAACAGGAGGGACGACGAGGTGATGGGTGTGGGAACTGACTGGGTGAAGACGTGGCAGCCTCCCATCTTCGTTCCATCTACTCTGCCTTTGTCCTGGCTCAGGCATTCACCATTCCACCTGTGCTGTTGCTGGCGGCCTGAGCTGTTACTCCTCAATCTGTTTATGCTTTTCCCTCTAGGGAATCTTTCCTGCTAGGGTGAGCTTTCTAACTTGATGAAGAGACATTTCATGCTTTGGCAGTATTCGAGTTTGAATCTCCTATAGTAGATAATAAGTAAAAGTTGGCTGAATTGAGTGAATGAATTTTGGAAACCATGGGCATCTAATGGGAAGTATCTGTGGTCCTGTTTCAAAGAAGAGAAGGAACAAACTCAAAGTTGAAAAATTTAGTTATTTTTAAAAAATCATCGTCATATAAAATCCCAATTTTTAAACATGAGGAATAAATCATAAATTCTAAATAAAAAGGTCATGATTACTACTTTACAAAGTTTTGTTTACTTTCAAAGATGGTTGAAGTGATGACTAAGAATGCTAATAGCCCAAATAAATTGCAGTCTAACAGAGCGTGTACCTTATCAGAAAGGAAAATTTTGTCGTGGTACTGAGTCTTTTGATGGGTGCTCTGACCAAGAGCCATGTGATGTTCAAGGTTATTTCTCTGCAGAAGCCACAGCTGGGAGATTTTTTTCATTCATTATTATGTTTGGTAACAATACTGCTGCTAGAAAGGAAGTGTAGCAGAGTTAGAGTAGATAAGCTATTTGTTGTGTTCTGTATTGTTACGTGTTGTCATTCCTATGAGTCTGTTTTCTTAACTAAGTCGGTGGCTAAATTAATTCTTCTACCCCTTCAACCTTTGAAATTTTATATTTTGTGACCCTCTAGGTTTGGTAAAGTTATATTCTACCTTAAAGAAGTAATGAAAAACATTACAAAATCTAAAGGAAATAGTATTTACTGTGGACTGAGTACTTCTCTAATTACTTTAAGCTCTTTTACTATGTTAAAGAGAGAAAAAGAAAAGCATCTTTTTGAATTGTTCACTTTTTTCTTTCATTGAATTTTAACAATAAATTTACAGCTTTCAAGTGCTGAAGGAACTGAAGTCTCCCAACTAAGGAAAACTGTTAGAAGCCTAAGAAAGTATAGAACATGAAAAATGTTTGTTAAAAGTGTAAAAATGATGTAAACAAATGCTAATATGGAATACTTCCAGTTTGTTTTGTGCAGTCAGTGTTACCCTAATACCAAAACCAGACACCGATAATACAAGACAATTACTGACCAACATTGCTGATGAATAGAGAGAGATATATTAGAAAGCTGAATCTAGCAACATCTGAATAGTGGAAATTTATTTTTGGAATGCAAGATTGGTTTAATATATAAAAATCAATTAATGCAATGCAGTATGTAACTAGAATAAAAGAAAAAGCCCATATGAGCATCTTGATTGACAGAGAAAAAGCATTTGACAAAATTCAACACCTTTTAATGATAAAAATACTCAACAAACTCGGAGTAGAAGGATTCTTTTTTAACCTGTTTCTGGCATTTATGAAAATAACCTCCAGCTCACACCATATTCAGTGGTGAAAACCTGAAAGCTTTCCCCTAAGATCTGGAACAACCAGGAACAAACAATGTCTGTTTGTAGTATCTCTACTCAACTGTTCTAACCAGAGCTGTTAGGAAGAAAAAGGAATAAAAGGAATCCAGGTAGGATAGGAAAAAGTAAAATTACTTCTAGACACAGATTACATGATTTTAGAGATCTATCTATAGCTATGTATATGCACATATATGATGTATATATTATATAAGACCCTATATTATATATATGATGTCACATATATATGTATGTATATATGAAATCCTAATGAATCCACAAAAGAGCTAATTAGTTCTCCAAGGCTATAGTATCTAAGTTCAGTATACAGTAACTATATTTCTGTGTGCTAGCAATGAATATTCTGAAAGTGAAATTTGAAAAACAAACCTTTTTAATAGTATCAAAAAGACTAAAATATTTCAAGGAAAATTTAACAAAAGTAATGCAAAATTTTGAATTATAAAACATTGACATCATTAAAATAAAGAGAAATAAATAAATGGAAGGACAGCTCATAGTTCATGGATCAAAAGATAACAGTATTATTATTACTATGCTAGCATTTTACAGATTCTCTCCAGTTCCTATCAACCTTTCAGCTGTCTAACAAGCTAATCCTAAAATTTATGTGGAAAATGCAAGGGGCCCAGAGTAGCCAAAACAACTTGGAAAAGAAAGAACAAACTAGGAGGAATCATACTTTCTGCAAAGCTGCAGTAATAAAGATGGAGTTATACTGACATCAAGATAGATGTCTAGCTCCTCAATGGAGTAGAATTGAGAGTCCAGAAATAAACTTTTATGTTTATGGACAATTACCTTTCTACAAAGGATTCAAGCGAGTAAGTATGGGCCGGGGGGGGGGGGGGAAGAGTAGTTTCGTCAACAAACAGTGTTGGGACAACTGGGTGTACATAAGCAAAAGAATGAAGTTGTATATCTACTTTACCCTGTATACAAAAATTAACTTCACTTGGAGTAAAGATCTAAATATAACACTGTAAAACTTTTAGAAGAAAACATAGGAAAAATCTTAGTGACCTTGAACTAGACAAAACTTGTCACATATAACACTAAAAGCACAAGCAATGAAGGAACAGAAAAACAGATAAATTGGATTTCATCTGGATTAAAAATGTTTTGTGCTTTAAAAGACACCATCAGCTAAGGGAAAAGACAGACTCCAGAATGTAAGAAATATTTGCAAAGTAAGTATTTGATAAAGAACTGTCCAGAGTTATAAAAAGAATTTGTACAACTCAACATTAAAAAGATGAGTAACCCACTTATAAACAGCCAAAGGATCTGAATAGATGTCTCTAAAGAAGATATACAAATGGTGAATGACACTAGGGAAATGCAAATCAAAACCATAGTGAGATACCATTTCATACCCGTTAGAAGGCTATAATAAAGATAGACAATTATGGAATCCCCAGACTTAGCTGGGGATGTAGAATGTTGCAGTTGCTTTAAAAAAACTGTCAGTTTCCTAAAACACTAAACATAGAGTCAGTTTATAATCCAGAATACCACCCATAGGTGTATACCCAATAGAACTGAAAATAAATGCAGGTGGGAAAACTTGTGTACAAATGTTCAGTATTCACAGTAGCCAAAAAGTGGAAACAACGCATAGTCCCACCAGCTGATGAGTGGATAAAGAAACTCAGCAGTAAAAAGGAATGAGATTCTGGTAGTTTATTCCAAAGTATGGATAACCCTTGAAAACATTGTGTTAAGTCAAAAAAGCCAGTAACAAGGCCATGTATTATATGACTCCATTTTTAAGAAATACCCAGGATAGACATCCCTAGAGACAGGAAATAGGTTGGTAGTTACCTGGAACTAAGGAAATGGGAAATGGAGAGTGACCGTAATGGATATGATTTTATTTTATTTTCATTAACCTGGAGGTTAATGAAAATGTTCTAGAATTAGTGATTATGGTTCCAGTTTTGTAAGTACCTCAAAAGCCATGAATCTTAAAAAGGGAAAAAATTGAAAGTACTACAGCATTCTCTTCTGGAAAATGGAAAATGTCAATATGCCACCTAGGAAGAGGGATCTTGTTTTTAACTGTCTTCCCTTTTAAAATAAGGTTTTGACAATTTCTTTCTCTTCAGACTTTAGCAAGTTACATCCTCTTAACTCTGTTAGTGAATTATAAATATTGTAATCACAGAGAAGTGCTTCTTGGACTCCCTCAACACTTCATTTAATTTTAATTTTAAAATATATTTCAAATTATTTCAAAAATGGAATGTGAGGTAATATACACTCAGTTGTACAACTATAGAATTTCACCTTACTGCGGGATGCCGTGTGTTAACTCATGCTTCCAGGTTACCTACCGTGGAATGCCTTAGAGTCAAGTCTTCCATGTGGTGTTAGTGCCCATATTCAGCAATGTATCAGATCTTTCACTAAAAAGGAAGGTTTCAACTTGCAGTACTTTAAAAACATAACAGTAATATGCTCTTTTGTCAAGTTGTCAAAGTGAGTACACATTTTTAGTATAGATGAAGTTTTTTATGATAAAGAGTAACCAAATTAAGTTGAGAGGATAATTAGATACTAGCACTGATATGACTGTAACTTAAATTTTGGTTTGATAGAACATATTCATTGTTCTCACTGACTGCCATTTTAATAAGAAAATGTAAATTTGACTCGATACGGTCCGTGTATGCTAGGTATTGTTTTCATTGCTTCATGTATGGGAATTCTGCATGAGATACCACTTAAATTTTAAGCAGTTAGGTACTGGAAATTTCTCTTAACACATTGCTTGCTATTCCATTTTGACTTCACTCTCATTCTCCACAGATATTCTAAAAGCATTTTCCCCCCATAGAAACTCAACAGTGAAGGGGAGGCTGCTGGCTGAAAAAATTATTTACTGATTTTAACTAGATTATATCTTTTTTCTGAGGCTCCATCTCAGAGATGGCGCTGCACAGATATTGTTGGATGGATCATAGGGCTATTTGGTGCTCTTCCCAATATAAATATTTTAGTTGCTATTTCATGAGTAGTATTTGGAAGATGTTATGGATCCTTATAATCTCTTTTTGCATATGGAGCAACTGAATGGCATGTGTGGGCCTCTCTCAGGGGCAAGATAAATGTAGCATGTATAGATTGTCTCCTTTGAGACCCAAACCTTTGTGGTTACACTCATGTAAGGGGTGACTGGCAAGGCTATGAGAAGTACATGTTTCAGGGTGGTGGGAAGAAGGAGAAGGTGAAAGAATTCAGTAAATAAGCATTTTTATATTCATAATACATGTGGATATGTATTAGTACACGTTGGAACCTGTTTTTCAAAACAAGTCATGTGTTCATTCTGCTCTGTTTATAGGTGATCATGGAGGAAGCACTTTACTCCCACCGAATGTCACAAATGAATTTCCAGAATATGGGACCATGGAGGAAAGTGGAGAAGGCCTGAGAACTTCTCTTGAGTTGGATGCAGAGTCTCCACCATGCAACTCACGAGGGCAGCAGGGGGTTCAGCTTCCTGCTGGCCACCACTCTGGGCTCCACAGTATTACAGAAGGACCAAATGATGTCAGGGAGCCCCCCTCTCAAAGTCACCTCAAGGAACAAAGTTTACAACCCATTGACTCTTTGATCTCCACTCTGAAAGTCACAGAAGCCAGAATAACTTCAGGAACATTACAGGCTACAAAGGTATTGAACAAAGATGCTGTTTCTAGTTTTTCAGTTCAACTGGTGGAAAAGGAGCCAAACACTGCCAGTCACAGAACACAGAAAGCCAATAGACTGTTCCCTGCCAGCCAAGACAAATCACCACATATACCTCTTTCAGCTGATGTTACGATGGGGGGAAGTTTTTATTCTAGTGTTCAGAAGGATCTGTCCACACGGTTAACTGGAGAGACTCAGGAAGAGCTTTCCCAGACAACTAGTGATGGGGGGAAGGGTGCTCTTCACGTGCAGGAGCCATCTTGTCCAGTGTCTGTTCTGGGGAGCTCAGGGGCAATCCACGACTCTTCTGGCAACACTGGCGTTTTGAGGGAGAGGAGGTCTGATGTGGGGAGAGAATCCACAGGGGGCTCTGCAGGGCGCCCAGGCCGGGTGAAACATGTGGAATTTCAAGGGGTGGAAATACTGTGGACAGGAGGGGAGAAAAAAGAGACACGGCATCCTGTGGGTTTTGAGATACCATCGGAAAGTATAACTTCTCTTGAAAGCAAAGACTTTTCCAAGATTCCAGGCCTTCTTTCATCTGCTAGCTTGTGTGATTCAGTAACTGAGAGTGTTTGGGATGAAACCTGGAAAGCTTCGTCTGAGAGACCTGGCACTAGCTCAGGGACATTTTCCCCTGCACCTCTTGTTGAGAGTGGAGAGGATGAAGTCTTCCTAAAGGAAAACAAAGAACATCTTGAGAAGAATCCTGAACTGGAAAGAGACAAGGAGAGGTAAGCTCTCACAGTAGTCCCGCCAGCTGTGCCACCTAGCAGATATTTAGGAAACTTTATCCTATGCTTGGCCCTTAGAATGCAACTCAGTGTCCTGGGTCCTTATTACCATGGAGTGGAAGAGCAGTTACTGTAAGCTAGACTCCTTCTAAGTTTCTAGGTTAGTAGAGTTATCTTGTTATAAAGTTGTCTATTAGGCATGAGCCTGGGAAAGCAGGGTTGTGGAGCATCTGTGAACACTAAAGTGTATGAATCCATTTCTGACAATTTTTTCTATTTGGCAGATTTCAGGTTTTCCAACATCAAGACAACTGAAACACCCCACAGTTATCTTTAGCAATAGGGAAAGATTTGGACTCTTCTGACATACCTTTTAGTCATTGCATCCTAACTTGGCAGCTCTGGGTACAACCCCATTGCCTACGCACAACCCTCAACTGTGTATGAACACGTGGACTAACTATTTTCTAGGTTTAGAAAGGAGGTAGAAGGTCAGAAGTAGACTCTACAGTTCAGTTGTTCCATGGCACTGACATGGGAACCTGGTCTCACAAGTAGTATTATTGGATATGACCTGAGAAGTAAAGTTGGTTGGCATCTCAGTATCTCCTGCTCCTTCCCTACATTTCAGACATCTGTACCAACTTAGAGCCTGAATAAAAGGAAGATGTGTGTTTCTCTTCACTTCCTTTGCTCATAGTCTGACCATTCAGTGTTCCATGTGGCAAAGTCATTTGTTGTAGACTGTCATTTCGAATTTGGGCTATCTTTCCTTCTACCAGTCATCATGACACATTTTAGAGTTTATATAGAACATATGTGTTAAGGCTAAAGGCCTTTTTATGTTTTGCTTCTGTTTTTGCTATAAAGAACTCTCTTTTCCTCTTTAGTTAATTAACAAATCCACTGAGAGCCGTACTTGTTGAGGATGGCTATTGAGGCACCTCTTTTTCCACTCTCCTCTCACGCCCAATACAAACCATCTCCAGACTTTCCTCAAAAACAGCCTTGATATGTGGCACATGGCTCAGTAATCATATTCCTAATGAAATATGAGTTTTTGCTATTGTGCAGATTAATTATTCTTCCTTTCTTTGCACGTGTGTTTCTTTTCTTCCCTCCCCCCCATTTTAAAAGGACAAGTTTATTAGGAAAAGGAGAAAGAAAAGAAGAGGCACCTGCATGGTCACAGGTGGGCAAGAGAGCTGCCCCACATGTTTTTCTATTATCTGCTGTGTCCTTGATAGATGTTGGACATAAAGAAATACTCAGAATAGATATGGTCTGTGGTCACTGTCCTCATAAAGTTTACTGCAGAAGATAAACACTTGAGAAAGTAGTGGATCACAAATTTTACTAGGTTCCATGAAGAACAAAGATATAACAGAATAATGTGAATGGAGGAGAGGGCTAATTCAACTGAATAGCTTGTGGAACACCTTTCTATAGAAATGATAATTAGACTGAAAGACTAGGAAAGAAGAATATTCTAGACAGAACAACTTGTGCAAAGGAGGGGTGCAGGATGGTGTAACTGTATGTGCTTTATGAAGTTGAGTGAGGCAAAGGCCTTATGGCAAGTTTGAAGACTTGGAACTCCACCATTATGCTGGAGCATGGGGGTGTGCATGGGGAAGTTGTGGGGAGTGTGGAGAGAATAGCTTCATCAGGGGAACTTTCTTTTTGACTCTAAGTGCAAGGAAATGCCATTGAGAAGTATTAATCCAGAACAGTATTTGGTATGTGTATATGGTAGAACTTTAGTAATTTATAAATAGCCAAGGCCTTGTATTGTTGAATGTGCATCCTGATAATACCTAGGAATGTGGTTTACGTATGACGTAGTTCTATACCTATTTCTATTTTATTCCTATTTATGGAAACCTGAACCTCTAAAGTTTCCTAAAGTAACATAGCTAGCAATTGGCACATCCATGACTCAGCTCCAGGTTCCTATAACTATTGACCTCTTCTTACTGAGTTTTTAAATTTTACTTAGTTATCCTAAATATTCAATTTTAATATTTGAAGAACATTAATTAATGCTCCACTCACAATCACATATAATTTTATAAATTATTTCTAGGTTTTCTCTGTTTTGGTTAGCATCGCTATAGATTAATGTGCTTTTTGTCTTTTTTTCACCCCCAAGGTCATTGATTTTGGACCTGTAAACTCCCTGTAGTATTGCCTTATTGTCAGCAGGGGGCAGCCCTTGGATTCTAATATATCCATTCTTGCTAGGGCATATGATTTTATTTAAATCAGAAAGTAGTAATAGACTAATGACAGTTTAGAGTATTTTTAGTCTATTAAGTAAACACTCTGTATTTATCTGCTTCATAAAATTAAGAATGATGGTAGCAGTAAATCTGAATATGTGGAGTTTAGTTGGCTAAAATGAGAATTTAACATTTTATTCAAATATTCATTGGACTAAGAAACTAACTTAAAACTGTATTGAATTACTGGGTGGCCAGTGTAGCACATGTACATTAAGAGTTCTTTGACCAGGGTTTCTATGCTGTCTTCCTTGCCAAATATTTATTAAGGTATAACTCCGGTGAATTAATGTTAGCTCTGTGGAATGTTATAGTTCTTTGTGGTTGAGGGAGGAAAATAAAAGAAAAAAATCTGCCTACTGTCAAAATTCTTTATTCCTACTACCTTTCCAGGATTCTTGATCCAGAGGAGCACTATAGGGAAGGAGATGATGATGTCCTTGGGTCCGGGTATGCAGAGGATTCCACTGATGTGTACAGCTCCCAGTTTGAAACCATTTTGGACAACACTTCTTTATACTATAGCGCTGAATCCTTGGAAACATTATACTCAGAGCCTGACAGCTATTTTAGCTTTGAAATGCCCCTCACGCCGATGATACAGCAGCGCATTAAGGAAGGTGGTCAGTTCCTCGAGAGGACATCAGCAGGAGGACAGCAAGACATCCTGAGCGTCTCAGCAGATGGTGGGATAGTAATGGGATATTCCAGCGGGATCACCAACGGGCTGGAGGACGCCAGAGACACCATCTACTCGAAAGGCATCCAGGAGATTGCTTTCTGGGGAAGGTACTAGTTCTGTTCTCATTAATTTCATACTGGTGGTTTTTGTAGCATTTTCTTTTTGGAAATCTGAGTGTGTAATATATTTGAAAAGCATTTGGCCAGTTTCTATGGATATAAGCAAATGATGCGAATGAAAAGTAATTTGAGTCTTAGGGGCAAGGAGAATATACTGCCAAATCAGCAAGCTGTGGTCATTCTATTGGGTGGCATTTCCTGGGCTACTCTGTGTAAATTGGATCCTGATGAATATTTGTGGGTGGTGAGTAGGTGTTGTCTCTGCTAATGCAGCTTTGGTAGCAGTGGCTCAGGGCTGAAAAGAACAAGGAGAGAGCTTGGCTTTCCTTCTGCTGCTGACATTGGTTGATGGCGTTGTTTGATTTAGCCAGAGATTCCTTGTAAATTGGGGGTGTTGGATTAGATGGTGATCAAAGTCTCTTCTATCACTTTGCTCTGTGAGGTCCTGTTCTGTTGGGCAATCTTCCTGTTCCTGGGATGGTGGGGGTAGGATCTGTTTATATGGAGGCTTGATAGAGCTGTTTCCTAATTAAAACTACAAGTGTTTTCTCTTTCTGCTTTAAGATTTAAGTCTCCTTGGAGATAAAATGACAAATCACACAGGTGATATATACCATGCCTGTTATTTAGTGACTTCCTGTCAATCCTTGGGTTAGCCAGTGTTTTATTTCCACTTGCTCATCATTCTCAGGCCATTTATCTGTCCTTTATCATCTTCACCAGTGGGCAGAGTGCTAAACTTCATTTATGAATTGAGTTTTGATATATTTCTCCTGAATTATGGTGGTGTGAAAGGTAGAAGAGAAGTTAAATGATGATATATTATTTGAAAGAAAAAAGTCAGTAATTTTTTAAGTCAATTCATATTACAGGTTTCCAAACAACATCTCTTTATAAGTTGTCTTGTGTTAGGCATTTTCTATAACCAGTTCAGAGATGCATAATTAACTGGATGAGCACATGTAAGGCTGGCACATTATAACCTTGTAACTATTCATTGCCAAGTGAATTCACTGCAGATGTTAGTTGTCTTAAGAGATCCCAGTGAAACAGTGAAAAGAACACAGGTCTCATAAAGCAGGAGACCTTTGTCTGAATTACTGGGGAAAGCTGCTTATTCTTTGGAAAACTATTTATTTATTCGTAAAATGGGACTAATGATATTCCGTGCCATGTGTGGCTGTGAGTTATAAAAGGTTAGTATAGATTAAAGCACCTAGCATAGTGCCTGGTATATAGTAGGTGCATGAATAGATGTTTGAATTTGAATTGGTTGACTGATAAACCCACATTTAGACTTTCTGAGAAGGGGGATTGTCCCTGAGAAGGGAGATTGTCTGAGAAGGGGGACTGTCCCTGAGAGAAGGGCATCCCCAAGAAGGAGCCCTTCTGTTTCACCATCATCTGAGATAACTGTCAGTTGTGACAAATGCTATAGGATCGATTATGCAGAAAATTTCACTGAAATTCCAATCCTACTTTCTGGGGTGATTGGAAATTGTTTATATTACAGACCAAAAACAGGTTGGACAACTGAAGTGCTTTGAACTGAGAGGCTTTGCTGCAGAAGCCACAGGGAGGGTGAGTAAATGTAGACAAGGCATGAACATTAGTGAGTCAGAACAGGAAGACATTAGGTGAAAGGCTTTTTAAATGCATGCTTTGCAACACTCAGAATAGGAAGTAGTCATCACTTCCGCCAGCATACGTGCCGTCATTAGCAAGGCAGGGTTCAGAGATAGTGTGGGGCTAGGCTGTGGTACTTTAGCATCTCTGATTTAGACAGTGGTATAATGCAGGCCATCTCAAGTTAAAGTTTCAGCTTGTCACTTGCATTGTCACGAATGAACTCTTGCCTAGCCATGAGGCCATATTTCAGTTCTCAAAGAGAAGCTTCTGAGAGATGAGCCCAGTGGACTTCTTGCCCTCCTCCATGTGGTTCCTGACCAGTGATCAGTCTCCCCTTTCTTGATCATTACTAATGAGGTAGACAGCGAGCTGGGTGGGCACTCCATTTTGTTCTTGAGTTGGCATAAGACAGTGTTTATAGGTGGAGGAGGCTTTGTTTAGGGTTATAAAAAAATAGATCAGGCTCAGTAATCTTAGGAAATTTTAAAGTACCTGGATAGCTTTCATGTTTTCTTTACCCCTCCTGCCTTCTTGATGCTTTGGAGAAGTTGCAGCACCAGAGAAACTGTTAATATCTTGGGTTGAAGAATTATGACATTTTACAGCTTGAAGGAGACCTCAGATAACCTTATTTTAAAACAAAGAATAGAAGACTCAGTTTGGTAGGATGAATTTACTCAAAGCCACATGACTTTCTAGTGACAAATCCTGTACCAGAATGCCAGCTGCCTTATTCTGGAGCAGGTACAGTCACTGTTCAAGGTTGCCTCGTCTCAGCTTTCTTTTTTTAAATCTAATTTCTTTAATTTCATATGTATATAAATCCAGAAGTGTGAGTTGGTAATTATAAGCTTAGTTATTGTTGGTGGTGATGGTGTAGGTATTCACCTTGAGGAAAAAACTTACCAAATCGTTAATAAACATGACCCCATGAATTTTTAAAGTAATCAATGAGGAGACCTTTAAAAATTTCTTATGCATTAAAGGCTCCCACTTCAGAGATAAGGAAGTAGACAGTGGTATCAAACCTGCTCAGGACATCCAGATCAGAATGGTGGTCGCCTCACTAACTTCCCTCGCCAGACAGTCAGAGCCAAGCAGTGGGATTCAAGGGGAAAAAAAACAAAAGAAAACATTTTCCAACTTCATTAATGTGATATTTACACAATAAAAGTGATAAAATCAAGTGTCCCTGCCTACCATTTTATTTCTATTCACTGGCCTTTCCTGCATTCTTGGCAATGGGCTGGGGGAAGGGGGGAAGGTCTGACCAGGTTAAATATAGTGAAGTCTGCAGGTGGAAAGGGAAGGGGACGGCAGGACTACCCTGAGCTCTCCCCTGATAATGATTCTTTGATTCTCGCTAGACATGATCCAAGAAACTTAAGCCCATCCCTATAGAGGTATTCATTTCACTATACAAAATGTTCCTTGTCAGCCAGTCAAAAATTTAAGGTCACTAGAGATGGTCTCTGAACATGATTTCATATTACAAGCATTGTTTGTATCCCACGGGGCTTATTTATTTGAGTAGGACCTGGTGTTAATGTTCATAATAATCTGGGGGAAGGAACTGTTAATGTTTTCATTTTCCAGATAAGGAAACTGAGGCACAGAGCTGCTGAGTAACTTGCTCAGTCACACAGCCGGTAAATGGCACATCCAGGATTTCAACCCAGGCACTCAGGCTCCAGAGCCCATTTATCTTGGTCTTGGAACAAAAATGTATTTGTTTGTCATTGCCTTGGTATATTTAAAAATCCTTTTCTTTTTCAGTCTGTGTCATTACCTTGTCATTAAAGAGGATTTGAGTGGCAGTATTTGACTGTCATTTCCTCTGAACCTGGGATGACACTGTTCTCTTTGTGTTGCTTCTTTGACAAACAGAACAAGTGGGTGATGAGCAGGCTAATGCTCAGCAGATCTTATTCTCTCAGGCTCACCTTCCAGCCTCAGACCTGGCCGTGCTTGGTAGACAGAGGGGATCATTTTTCCCCGTTATTTTCGCTTCTTAAGTCAAAGAAGAAGATACTTCAGCCGTCTAGTATCAGGTTGGAAAGGACACTTTTTAGAGTACATGGGCTTTGTGTTTGTATTTTAAAGGATTATATACCTTTTTGATATCAACAGATCCCTCTTTATAGTTGAAAAAGTCTCTTAAAATTGTGGAGTAAATCCGGACAGCAACAGTTAAATTCTCTCAAGCACTTCGTGTGCACTGTACCCTGAATGGTGGCCAGAGAGTTGCATGTGGGTCAGGAAGTAGCTCACCGTATGGATGTCCCACAGTGTTTTAAGGCAGGAGCGCAGAGAAGCATCTCCTCCCTTTGTGGTCCAGCTCCATAGCACTCAGGCTGACGGGGTCAGCAGAGCTGTGTGAAGTCCAGTCACATGGCTCCAAAATTAGAAAGGATAATTAGAGACTAGACTTACAGTTACACATGTTCCAATGGGTTCCTTTGTGTCTGAATGCTTCTCTCACGCCGGCCTATCAGCTGATGACCACAACTCCAATCAGTAAGTTCTGACCTGAAGCCTGTAAGGCACAAATGTTGTCATTGTGACCATTAACAGGGTTGAATACTGTCCATTTCTATTGAACTTAAGTTTGGACAGATAGGAAAAGAGAAATGGTAAATACAGTAATAGAACAGGGGTTTCTCTTAAGGTTCTTTGAAATATATAAACTGCTTTTAAAAATTACCTTTTTACTAATACCTAGTGTGGTAGGAGTTTTTCATATCACAGCGTCCTAATTTTTCCTTCAGATGTAGCTCAGTACAGCAGAAGGAGTGGATTGCATCTGTGTGCAGCTGATAGGCCTGGGAAAGTGCTTTCCCAGGTCTTGGGTCCACTGGAATTTGATAATTGTGGTTTTTTTTTGCCTTCCTCTTGGTTTTTCCCCCTTGTTAAATGGAATGTTGGTGTTTTGAAGTATCCTTTTTCTTCTTCAGTGTTTCCTCTTTCCTTAGCATCTTTTTGTTTAGGAAAAAGTCACCTGAAGCAAGAGTAATACTTAACATAAATTTGTTGAAGTACAATTAAAAAAAATTGCCATCCCAATTTAAAACCTACTGTATTTTAATATAACGTATAAATATTAAAATAAGAAATTAAAATAATGTGATATTAGTTAAGCTGGTGAAAAAGGAAGATTGGCTCTTGTGAAATTATCTTTTAGAGTTTGGCTGGCCATGGAGTCCCCGCTTTCGCTCTGTTTGGAGCAGACAGACACTCTGCTGCATTAGGAACTCACTGTTGGGTTGCTGTTGCTCTCACAATCTCTTTGTCCTTTTCTTTTACATTCAAAAATTTGTCCTATTGAAAGAGGTTCTCATTTTCCTTTTTCTAACTTTCTGAAAGCAACTGAATTGATGATTTTTGTTTTTTAACTGCAGAGAAGTTCCTGCCCAATGATGAGGTGTGGAGCTTTCCTCAGTTTCACTGCAGGTCAGCTTGGGTTCACATCCTGCCTCATTGACCTAATAGGTGCATGAAATCTGGGAACCTTTCCAAGTACGAAACAGAATTAACAATACCTATCTGGTAAAGGAGAGATGAGCAGGTGAGATGAATCAAGTGAAAAGAAATCAAGGAAAGAAAATCAAGTGGCCTGGCAATGTTGGTACATAGTCGAAGATAAATAAGTGAAAACCAACAGGATCAGCTCCAGTAGGAACCTAAAGAAAAGCGATCTCAGTGGGCGTTTCGTCCCTCCCCACACCCGGCCCTGAGTGTGCCTGGAGCTGTCAGCGCCCCTCTCCCTCTAGAAACTATCTGAAAAGCCTTAGTGCTGGGCTTCCAGAAGCTTCCCTTCTCAAAAAACAATAGTAATAATAATAATAATAATAATAATAATAATAATAATAAAAAGACTAGCAGGCAACCGTAAATAAGAGACATTCTGCGAGGGAGGGAGAGGATAAGGGTTCAAAATGGGGGTGAAAAGAGCACAAGGGACTATGGTGACGGTTCACGGGTGAATCGGTGTGGGTAATCCACGGGGAATATACAGTAATGTAAAAGATATAAATAAAAGACATATATAAATAGAAAAAGTAAAAATGCCCCCCCAAAACAACAAAATCATAAGCCACAAACAAACAAAATGAAAAAGTGCAGTGCACTGCGGTCAGTGCATGATAGTGGCACTTGGCATCAGAAGATAAGTAGTCACAGGTGTTATCCTTCATCAGCAGTCATCTTCCTTATCAGCTGTTTGATTTGGGTAGGAGGTTTCACTTGGGGGGAATCTGATTCACTTGGGAATCTTGATTCCTTATTGCTAAAATGGAAATCCCCTTAACACCCAATTTACAGTTTTGTTGTGAGGATTTGCTAAGTTCTAATTTGTGGCTATTCACTTTAAACCTGTCATGAGTTTGCTATGGTCTGAGTAATAGTCTAAGGAACATAAGAAAATAAAGTAGAAAAAAAAACTGGTAAAGAAAAAGATGTAAGGATTTGGCGTATGTGCTAATACAGGACAAATGGGACTGAGTCAAGATTATGCAGTGTTAAGCATAGACCAGTTACAGAATCAAGAAACCATCCATTGGAGTTGGGAGGGAAGTAGGGTTTGTAGCAGAGCACCTAGTGATGGGGCAGTTTTCAACAGGTTAAATTCGAGGACAGTGAGGGTTCTTGCATACAGAATACGTGGGAGTGTGGGATTGAAGATGGCTTTGGAGCCTGCATTTAAGAGGTGAGGCTTGCAGATGTGGGAGTGGGTGAGCTCTCAGAAGACAAGGAGAGGGCTGGGCCAGCTGGGGAGAGATGTGCACCTCGGAGCACTTTGGTGCTGCTTGTGTACTTTTTTGATTGCATCTTTGTACAATTGTGTTCTTCAAGGTGAGTTTCCTGGCAGTTCCCTTTGCTTGCCTCCCTTCTCTGACAGTAGCTTGAATGTTAGGGAGCCCAGAATGGAAGCTTCTCTGGTGTTCATTTGGTACCCTAGACAGGCCTGGCCCTCACTCTGGTGGTTTTGGACTCTCCTGCTTATTGGGTACCTTTTGTATGAGTTGGTGATGACTCCAGGAAGTGGTGTTGCATTTGACATAGGTTTCCCAGAGATTTTCAAATTCTGTAGTTTAAATCTTAAAACAGAGTAATGCCCTGGATATTGATGTGAAGTATGTCAGATGGTGCTGGCTATGTGAATGGACTTTCATCAAAAAACTCAAATGGACATTATAATTATGCATTTTATAAAGAGAATCATAGCTCTCTATAAATCATAGCTCTCTATAAAAACTGGGTTGGTGGTAGTTAATTATTTAATTGTTCAGGATGTTAGTTACCTTTTAAAGGCAGTAATAACATTTCCTCAGCAGAGATCACTTACCACCATATCTGCAATACTGAATGAGAAATATTACCCATTGATTCATTAGTTTGAGCGAAAAAGATGGCTCTCTTCTCCAAATATTTCTGTGAAGGTATTTTACACAGAAGTACCAATTTACTAAACCCCAAATGAGTGCTTTTCTATTGCTTTTATTCTTGTTTTTCTTTTTGATTTTATTCTCCTGTGGATCTCAGGAATTGTATAAATTGAAATAGTATATATTGAGTTGGCTCAAGCCCCTGGCAGAACCTTAATATTCAGCACCTGAGTGGCCATGGTGTAAGGTAAATTGAACATAATCTTTGTCATGTGTCCTAATGAGGATTAATATCAAACTCCATCTAAGTCAATGTTAGATACATGGCTTCATCATCCCCAGCCTCATGTACTAGTTCCTTTACCTGCACCCAAAGCTCCATCTGTAGGTATTCAGCTGTTCTCTGGATATAGAATAATGAAAGGGAAATGTCATCAGTCGTACAAACTAAACCACTGAGATTTTTAATCTTTCTGCTGTCTTGTTACCCAGAAGCATTGACTTGGAGCTTGGTAGAAGTACAGAATCGCAGGCCCTACCTCTGAATCTGCGTTCTGACTCTCCAGGCTTCACCGCCATAGAATCTGCTTCTGTTGGTCTAGGGTGGCAGCTTTAAAACCTTCCCAAGTGATTCTTATTTTCAGCCCAGGTTGTGCCTTCTCATCTTGGAGCTATTAGAAATGTGTCATGCAGACCTCACCCCTGACCTACCCAATCAAAATGTGTATTTTGATAAATTTTCAGGTGACTCATACATACCACTTTAAAGTTTGAAAATCAGGAATACAAAGTTCCCTGTTCTCAAGGGAGCAGGTCATTAAAGGTCTCTAGTCTGTGGGGGGAGTCATCTCCTAACAGAAGTTTGTAAAGTGACTGGCCTTGGGTGGAATGATTGCTTGTGTCATCTTTGGTGTGAAGAAAAGAGAGTGTGCATCCCTACTTTAGAAATGTAGGGGTTGATCCAGTTTCCTGCTTGGAAATAGTCTGACTTCTTAGCAAAGGGTGTGGGTTCTTAAGTCATACTGCTTTGGCTCAAATTTTGGTGAATTATCTCTCTAAGCTTCAACTTATCTGGGAAGTACTCATCTGCTTGATGAGCACTCTAGAAATGTTGCCTGTTATTATTAGTAATAACACTGTTTGAACTGCCATCTGTAAATGTCTTCAAAGTCACCTGGTATGAATGGACTGTGGTCAGATTGACTTGAGATGTTGTTTATCTGTAATAATAATTCTGAGAGCCTTAGATTACTTCAAGGTGAGGAATTTTAATGATAGTTTGTTTTATTGTGTTTTTAATTACTCTAAAGCAGCCCCACCTCCACACAAGGAAGGTGGCATTTTTTAGTCTAGAGTAGAAATATAAAGTCGTTAGCACAGAGAAAATAAGAGGTAGTAAATAATTATTATTGGGAAACAAAGTCATAAAAGTTCATTATTCACACTCAGCATTCATTTAACACTTATTTTAAGATTCATCATATAATAATTGTCCCTAGCAGCATAGGGGTCTGTCCCACCATGGTCAGTGAACTTCTCAAGTCTTTAGTTTGAGGCTCAAGAGAACCTCTGTTCCAGGACTCAGTTTTTGTTGAGTAATGAGCTTAATTAGTGGTGGCTGCTCTAGGAAGGAGGTTTTTCCGAGAGAGAGGAGCCACTAAAATAACTTCGCAGATGAGTCTAATGCAGGGAGACCCAGACAGTAAGGTTCTGGGGAGGCTGGACTGCTTCCAGCATGGAATGTCCTGAGGCCCTCATGGAAGTGTCTGTTTCAACCCTGGTCTTTGAAGAAGGAGGTGGACATGTGTAAATGGTCTCAGGAGTAGGGGCAGGGTGACTGCAGACAGAGGGAGCCAAACTGAGCAGAACTGGTGACAGCTGCTGGATTTGGGGAATTGAGAGTTGGAAGTTGAGGGAATTAGTAAAGCTCTTTGCCTCCTGTTCTGTTAATCTTCTAGATGAAACAGGTGCTGCTATCCTCAAAAAGTAGTTGACTTTTTATACCATCTGAAACATTTTACATTCAAAAAGTGTAGAAAATAATAAATGCCCATTATCTCCCCATCCAATCTAGGAAATTAAACATTGCAAATGAATGGCAAACACCTGTGAATGTCTCCCAGGTTCCAATCCTCTGTCTTCCTTGAAGGTAACCATACCCATAGGTGGTTATCCTTTCTGTACAGGGGTGCATCCTTAAGCAACACAGTATTCTTTCACATCCTTTTGAACTTTATATAAATGCTGTCTTTTTTTTTTTTTTTGCTTTTTTGCTCAGCATTTCAAATTCATATCATTTCTATTCATTTAATCACATTCAAATTCTTTTGAGTCATAGCATCCTAAGTTATTTATTTTCTGTGTAGTATTCATTACAGTAATATATAGGATTATTTTTCATTTCCTTCTTTGTTAGCATTTTGATTGTCTTGTGTTTTGTCGCAAATGACGTGATAGTGAGCATTCTTTTTCCTGACTTCTTGTACACATATGGGAAAATTTCTCTAAAATAGGTATATATTTAAGAATAAAACTGTTGGATGGTAACACTTTTCCTGAGTAGACCACTGCATTCTTGAAGAGCATATTCCATTCTTGTTGGGAGTATGTAATCTGTATATACTACTTCTAAGATAGTTATTTTACCTTCTAAGTTAGAAGAATTAAGAGAATTAAAAGGATTTGAGAATTAAAAGGATCAGAAGGTAAAACAACTGGATATGTACAGGTTTGCATTCTTAAGCAACACGTAGTATGCTTTCACATGCTTTTGAACTTTGTATAAATGCTATCTTGTTTTGCTTTTTTTGCTCAGCAAAAAAGTATATATTCCTGTAATGAGTACTATACAGAAAATAAATAACTTAGGATGTTATAAATCAAAAGAATTTGAATGTGATTGAATGAATAGAAGTTGAATGAATATGAATCAATTACCAAAATTCAAGAAAAGTAGGAGCAGTCCAAAGGAAAAACTTGGGAAAGCAAATGAAAACCAGTCTCCTCTCCCTTTAGGGAGTGCTGCTGCAGCTCTGTTATCTATTGGTTAGGTCTGGTGGCTGTCTTTCCAGCGTATGGTGGGACTCCTGCGTCCCCAGGTCTCAGCCAGCCCTGATGATTGTCGCTGGTGTCTGACAGCTGTGAATGTTCCCCCTCCACTTCTAGGGGGTCTAAAGCAGCATTCGAACAACTGAACAAATGAATACTTTTTCACCAGCGATAGCAGAGAAACAAACAAAACTAGAAAGGAAAATTGAAAAACACAAATTATATAAGATTAAGTGTGAATTTCATTCTGCTGAATTTCATGTAGTATAAATAAATTAGCTCTAATTTGTTCCCTATTTCAGTGATTCCTTTAATGGCCAGATTAGGTGTGCTGTAGGAAATTACGGTCTTTAAAAACAGTACTTCCAAAACCTTAGGGTGATTAAAGAAAAAAGATGCTGAAGCTTTTTTTTTCTTTTTTTTAATGACGTTGGGCGAACTTTTCTTTCTCCTCTAGCAGCAGCCACTCCAAAAAAACTGATACAGTCGTCCTTTCTGTTGTCAGCCTCCTGCCTAGCTTCTGAAGAGTTAAACTTAGGTTCATGAGGTCATGTGTGACTTCACCGATCTGGACTTTTGAAGCGGATCTCTTGGAGGGAAGCTGCCTGTGAGTTCTGCCTGTGAGCAGAGCAGGGAGGCTGGGCCAGGGGGGAAGTGTGTTCAACTTCTTTCAAGTTCTTATCCCTCAGCCCCTGAGGGACATAGTGGCATTCTGGGAGCATGTCACTACCGAGTCAGTGTGTGGCAGTTTGTACTCTCAACAGAAGCAGCTGTAGAAGGGCATTAAAAGAGCCCTTGCAGAAGAGGAAGGGTTGCTGAACAGATGGGACTGGAGAATGCTCTTTGTGTTCGTGACAAAACTGGGCAGACGTTTGCTGATGGAGGTAACCAGAATTAAGTTGATTTTCTTTGTCTAGTTCTAGGCAGGATTGGCTGATGTGTAATTGTAGTTACAGAAAATTCCTTGGATTTTAAACTGTTTCATTTCAAATGAAAAACATTTAGGAAAGTCTCAGGAACTTAGGAAAGTGAGAATTCAAACATACATTGTTTTCTAAATAAGGATGACAAAAATGAAATGAAGAGGGTGTGTTTGTTACAGGGTCTGGACTGCTTGGGCAGGCTGCGATTCTTCCCATAAATGAGTTGTGCTGCTTTTTGAGGTAGTAACACGGAGTGTAGTGTGCTTTCAGCTACCTTTTGTGAAACTTCATCCAGGCATTGTAAGGTCACCAGTCTGAGCTTGGTTATTTAGCGGGTCCATTCTGACTACTGTACAAGGCTGTCATTCTTATTTCGGTGTGTCACTGCTCTAATGGGAAGGCTGGCTGTGCTGTTTAGAAACACGATTTGTCTTAGGATTTAGAATAGGGTTTGAAGTGTCAAAAGCTGACCAACTAAAGAAAAAAGGCAGAGGGAGTTGTTTCTTTGTTTTTGTTTTTTTCTGGAGCTGAGAGAATTTTAGCTCTCCAGCTTCTCTCTGGGAAGCTCTGTTTCCATATTCAGCAGACACGGATAAGTGCAGGGTGTATGTCAGGTCCACGATGGGGAAGACGGATGCGCCAGCACTGTGCATTGGCAATGCAGTCCTCCTCCAGATGCTTGGGCTGAACACCCATGAAACTGCAAGCATCCCAGTGCTTCAATGTCCAGGGTAGTCAACTTGGAACAGGGGTGTTTGTGTTTATGTGTAAGTTTGATTAAAGATGTTAAGTTCATAATTTTTAATTTATATTTTCAGTGTTCCATAATGTATTTGTCTTAAATGGTCCATCAGTATAAAACTTTTGCTACTTTATAATTGGATATCTTGTTTCATAACTTTAACAATAAAGAACAGAGAATACTTGGGAAAAAGTATGTGAAGCACACTTTGTGAGAGGCGTTACATTGTGGTTATGAACCTAGGCATTTCAGCCCATCTGTTTAGGTTTTACCTCTACTTCTTGCAGCTTGATGTCTAGTAAGTTACTCAACTGCACTTGAATCTCAGTTTCTTCACATGTGAAGTCGAGGTGATAATGTTACCTAACCTGAGTGATGACTGTTGTGAGGATTAACCGGGGTGCAATGCATAGGTAGCATTTAGCAAAAATTCTCCTCAAATATTAAGAAATCTTGGCTGTTTTATGTTTAAATGGTTGTTCCTTATATGAGGAAACGCATGAGGTTCATGAGAATACTCAGACCAAAAAGAATGGTGGTTATGAATTTGAAGTTCAAACTATATGCGTGCCAGAGCTGCTGCTTTGTGTCAGGGCCCCAGGTAGCGTCCCCTCAACAACCCCCACCTCAGTCTTCTTCAGGTGAAGTGTTTGGTGGCAAGGAGGTTGAGAAATAAGAGGGCAGGTTAGTGCAAATCGATCGACACTGTAAAAAGGTCTTTAAGCTCATGTCCCATGAGTGTGTCACGGCATCATCTTTGCACTTGGAGAGCTGCAGCGCATGCACGTGCGCCTCCTTTGGGTGGCCAAACTAGGAATAGAATTGAAATAATTGTCAGCACCTGGCCGTTCTTCCTGCCTTCCTTCCTTGGTGTAGATTGCCTGCTCTTACAGGATTCTCTGGGCTGCTGCTTTCGCACTTTCTGTGTTCATCCTCCAGGAGTTGGTGGTGTGCACTGTGTCAAAGTGGCTTAGCCTCCATTCCTAGACAATAACTTGTGGATAATATCTTTTTCCCATGGTTATTGAAGGGGTTAAATGTGATCAAATATATGAAAATGCCTAACACAGAGTAAATACTAAATAAAATTTTTGTTCCTCTAAAAATTTTACCATTCTGTAACGGAACAAATTTATAACTTACAAATAAGTCTCTTCACGCTACTATGCATTATAAAGTTGTCTTATCTAGATCAGTGTTTCTAAAGTTTTTGTTTAATTTAAAATGACTTGTTTTTGGTTATATTAAGCTAGTGTTTTTTTTTTTCTGTTTGCCTCCATGACTTCCCAGAGTAGTCTTTAATCCTTACAGTTCTTGTATTTAATTTTGAATGAATCTTCAAAAACATGAATGGAATATGTCTTAACAGTAAGCATTTTGATTGGAGTCCCTCTGGTTTACTCCTCAGAAAGTACCTCCTAATAGTTTCTAGGGTACCCTTGCCAGGTGTGGTCTGTTCAGCTCTGTGGGACTCAGTTTTTATTGTCTTTTAGTGCAGAAGTACAAACGAAGTCTGGAAAGTTCTGCTGGATTTGCCAGCCCCCTGTGCAGGCAGGTCCTCCCTCTGGCTTGCAGCGCAGGGTTTGGAATGTTCCGCAGCTCCCTGGAAGGGAAACGCCTGCACAGCTGGGTTGTGTCACCAACCGCCAGCCAACTACACTTGACAGAGCCAGCTCCAGTCACACTGTGGTACTCACGTGATCAGTTCAGAGTTCATCTGGATGCTGAGGCATCAGGGTCTCTCTCTACAAAGACCTGGGTCCGAACCTGTTGGAAAATGCTCAATGAAGTTCTGGAGAGGCAGAACCTGTGTTGGATTCCAGCAAGCATTTTAGCTGTTGTTGTACTGTCCTAAGGGTGTGGTTCAGTCAGTCTGTTGGTCTACTGTTGTGTTTGGCTTTTTGTCATTAAAAACATTGGGCGGAGATTGTGTAGAAGGAGGTACACTGAATTTGGAATTAGAAGATAGGGGCTCAATTTCACCTGCTGTCTACCAGCCTTGAGCTTGGGCAAGGCTTCCTCGGTACTCAGTTTAACTTGGAAAATGGGACCATAAAATAGTGTATGTAAAAGTACTTAGACTGCAAAGTACTCTATGGCTTTTTAAAATTTTTTTCTAATGGATTGTTGAAAGGAGTGGCTTATTCTTCTGGACTGATGTGGATAAGTGAACTACTTGTGCTTTGGAGAAGAGGATCATTGTAACTACCTAGTGTCTAGTCATTGGATTTATCTTGCTTCTTTGTGAAGGTCATTTGTTCCCTCTGCTCTGAATGAGTCCTGGTTGCCTGCAGCCTCTGTTCAGAGGCGGGGGTGTCACAATTTTCTCAAATAAGCCCTGCCCTCCTGGATTCAGCTGGTCCTTTTACTGAAACCCTGCTTTTCAGAGGGGAGGCACAGCTGAGCTCTAAGTACCTCCATTGACTCAACTCTGCTCCTGATCATGAGACCTAGGAAGAGTCACTTCTTCACTGTATCCCTCAGTTCCCTCATCTGCACAATAAAGGGTTGGTCTAAAAGTCCTTTCTCTGTGTGGGGTGAGATGTGACTACCTTCCCTTTTCTATTTTTCCTCTACTTTATACTATTTATCATGTAACTGACCAATTTCTGCTTCCCATCTTAAGTGACTCAGGACAGTTCTCTTCAAGAAAGATGAGCCATGAGTAATGAGACTAAACATAAATGGCAGGAGGAGGCTGTGTTGACTTCCAAGACCTAATGTACTGAAGACCTTTTAAGGATGACAGGGTGTGAAGATGGAGTATTGTCCTACTTATAATCCACCAGTGTCGACGTTGCTTTCTTCATAGTCTTCCAGAACTGACCATCTTTGACGAGGGCCTCCCTGTCTTAGACCTGTTGTGATAGGAACTGTTCCTGAAGGGAGAGAGAGAAAAATGATGCCATGGCATCTGGTAACTGAAATGGAGATGCCACCATTAGAAGAAATGGAGAGTGAATATTTTTGCTGGAGACACTAATCCCTTCGGGGCAGGGGAAGGAATTTTTGCCAGGCTGTGTGGGAGATGTTTGTATTGCTGTGGTTCTCAGTGCTAGTCATCCATCATGGCATCCTGAGTTCTTTATCTAACACTTGTTGAACAGAGGAACACATCTGTCACATTTGGATGTTTCAGTCTGGCTTCCCTAGGACAAGACTACATTTTTAGGTCACAGAATGATCAGGTACATTTATATTTCTTTGGTATTTTGCTATTAAAAAAATAGACAAAAAGACAGTTAAAAACTATCTCTGCAGCTTGCAAATTAGAAGGCTCAGGACTGACCCAAATGGTGGGAGACAGTCACTGGCCACTGGATTTTGTGTGTCTACTGAGTCCCTTGGGAACTCATCAGCTAGAGCAACTGTTAGAGGGCCATGGACGATGTCCTTCTCTTTGAAACATTTGACCTAAGAAATCCAGACTCTTGGTTTCAAAGACGTGTTTGAAGAGGAATGCAGATTTGTGTATGATTGACAGAATAACCAAGTGTGTGGCCATCTGTATTCCAGTGGACATGCAAATGGGGATTCTGTTGATCAGGATTTGACTCTTCTTGTCAATTCCAAAGGGTGGGGTCTCAGATATTTACCTTGCATAGATTTTCTAATAGGTCAATACCTTTTTAAATGCCAGGTGTATAAATCAGGATTGGAGATGGCGATATGGCCAACAGGTTTAGAAAGTTTGAAGAGTACACCTGAGTGAATTCAGGCTGGATGGGTTTGGCTTTGCATTTTCTGGCTTCTTTACCTGGGGAAGCTGATGTGTCCCTATTCTTAGCTGTGAGTTTAAATTCACCGTGGAAATTGAATAAATAACAATTTTCTAAAATTTCAAAATGAGGGAACCAGAAAATACAAACCTAATACATAGCCAAAAAGTGGCAGTTGCCTTATTTTAATGTAACAAACTATACTCCGTAGATCCCGTCTTCTCTGTGGGGACCTCGTGAACTTACTGGTCCTTCTATGGCTTCTCAGAACCCAATCATTTAAAAGTAACTCTTTAAAAAAATTTTTTTTACTCATGATCTTTTACTGGGAAATTTAGGTTAAACAATAACAGGCACCCACCAGAACACATACACAGGCTATTTCTAGGAACAGCCCAACATGAGAGAAAACATACAGCCTTACATTTGAGTCCATCAGTAAGGTGCTCAAAAGTCAACACTGCTGCATGTTGCATCTCAGTTCCACGTCCACCTGCACTTGACTCCTGAAAAGGGGAGCTGACCATCTCCTGAATCAGCAGTATCTCTTCCTGTGACACCCAGATCTTCTTGGGAGGTATTGGGGCCACACAGCCATGGGCCAGCTCTGGCAGGAGGCTGAGTTCCATCCATGGACGATAGGCTGCAGGCCAGGGGTGGGGTTGCTCTACCTGGTGTGTGTTAAGTATCAAAATCCACGCATCATCGGCTAGTGTAGAGGTAATATTTATCTTGCATTGTACTCAGTTTTATAAAAGCATAAAAGACAGCAGTAGTTGATTAAAAATTGAACTAGACACTTCTTTTAAAGAACCGTCAGAGTGTCATCTTAAAGGAAGTAACAGGGCTTAGGAATTTTTTTTCTCCTCAAAATGAGGTGTGTTATCCTTTCAGTGCTCTGTTGCCATTCTTTTCATCCACTTGTCTGATGGTGTGTTTTTTCCTCTTTGCTTTCCACCCCTGGCTTTCCCGTTCCCTCTGTCTTCAGAGTTGCTTGAGTTGTCATAGTCTTTCCTTTCCCTAAATATTTGACCACCCTCATGTCTCCTCTGATGTTTCTGTAGCCCACATTCTGTCTTGCTGATCACACTCAGCAACAGCTTTGTATCGCTGTGCTGCAGTGACCATTGTGCATCCAAGGCCAGTTGTGACTCTGTTGACGTAGGGGTTACCCCAGACCCATCTGTGGAAGGTGGGTGTCTGCAGTAGTCCTGTGTCTGCCAGGGATGTGAGTGGTAGCAGGAAGAACCACGGGCTGGGAGGTGGGAGACTTGGACGCTGGACCTAGTTCTGTCCACACCTAAGTTCTTAAGCTCTCTGAGGCCTTCATTTACTCTCTTCTGGAAAATGACATTAGTTTATATAATGGACAAGGTGTGTTTCCAGCTCCAGAAATTTGTTACTTAACTATGAAACCATACTAATCCTTAGATGAGTTCTTTGTGACCAATTAGGATCTTCCCTACAAAAACAAATGGAAAAATAGTGAAGAGACTGCAATTAGGTAGGTAGAATACCACTGAGGTCGAGAAACACTGCTTCTCCCTTGCCCAGCAGTGAAATGAGGACAAGAGGAGGGAGGGGCCTTTCCCATTTTTTGTTTGTGTCTTTCGGGCTGCTTATACAACTTGACTTTTTGCATCCTTCTTCCATGGGAGCAACATACACCAGTTACCTTCTTCTGTCTGAGTTGACTGCTAACAATTACTTATTTTGAAACCCCAAATATACCTCTTCTAAGAAGGTGAGTATAGAGACAGTAGGAAATTATAATTCTCCTTCCCTGGCAGAAGTGGTGAGGGACTGATGGTTGCTTCTTTGTCATTGCTTTTTGCTGAGGGCTCTTGTTTCCCACATGAAAGCAGAAGTGTGAACCACAACAGAAACAAAATCAGGATATAGGAGGCAAAAGTCCATGTAGTTCTTTCTTGATTCTTAGTTACCTCTTGATTCTTAGCATGGATATTGTAGGCACTATGTTTAGGAGAACAATTCTCTCCCCTTGAAATTGAAGAAGTATGAAGTTGGTAATTGAGGAGCCTGGGGTTTCTCTCTTCTTCCCTTTCCCTCCTCCATCCCCAGTTTTATTGAGAAATAATAGGCGTATGTCCTTGTGTAAGTTTATTTATTTTTTTTCAATCATAAAACAGATTTAATGAGCTTACACATATAATTTCCTCTCACTTATCACAATTAGAATGTTCCTAAGGAATAAATCATTTGTGCCACTAGTACACCTGACCAGAGGCACTTTTTGAAAAGTTCCTTACCCTCATCCTTTATCTTGTTTTGACTTTTTTTTTAATATATATTTTTATTGTTATTTATGTCATTTACATTTTGTATTCCCCTTGGGTAGCCCACCACCAGTTCACCCGTGATCCATCTCCATGGTCCCTTGTGTTCTTTTCTATTCCATTTCGTGCGCTTTTCCTTCCCTCCCGCCCCACTGCTGATTGTCTCTCTCCTATTTGGTTTCCTTATAGTCCTGTTGTAAGTGAAACCATTCGATATTTTTCTCTTTCTTTCTGGCTTATTTCACTGAGTATGATCCCCTCTAATTACATCCATGTCGCTGCAAATTGCATGTGTTTGTCTTCTTTCCATGCTGAATAGTATTCCATTGTGTATATGTACCACATCTTCTTGATCCAATCATCTATTTTTGGACATCTGGGTTGCTTCCATACCTTTGCTATTGTGAACAGTGCTGCAGTGAACATACGGGTGCATGTATCCTTTCGGATTAGTGTTTTTGTGTCTTTTGGGTAAATTCCCAAAAGTGGGATTGCTGGGTCATATGGAAGCTCCATGTTTAGCAGTTTGAGGAATCGCCATACAGCTTTCCATAGTGGTTGGACCAGTTCACATTCCCACCAGCAGTGTAGAAGAGTTCCTTTTTCTCCACATCCTTTCCAGCATTTGTTGTTGCCTGTATTTTTAATGTGTGCCATCCTCACAG
>PVIJ01006203.1:0-94798 GCA_004024925.1 Scalopus aquaticus
TTTATTTATACATACAAGCTGGGGTACAGGCCAGAGGCGTGGGGCGGCGAGACAGAGCAGGTAGCAGAACAGGCAGATCAGAAATACACTGCTGAGGGGAGCAGCGGGCAAGGCAGGAGAGGCCTGCCGCGCCATGTGGGATTCTCCCTGGCCGGGAGTCGAACTCGCGTCGCCGCTGCCGACAGCTCCACAGCACAGCACTTAACCGCTGCGCCACCAGGGAGGCCCAATGCTTGGCATTTTCTATCTTTTCATTTAGCCATTCAGGTGGAAGTAAAATGTAGTGTATTATAATGTTAATCTGTATTCTCCTGATGACTACTGAAGTTGAGTATCTTTTATGATGACCAGCAAAGGTTTGTTTATCACCTTTTCTGAAATGTCTGTGTAAATCCTTTGTCCATCGTTCTACTGGGCTGTCTCTTATTATTTGTAAAGCTTTATTAAATATTCTGGATCTGGAGCATTTATTGGGTCTATTTATTGCATTTATCTTTTCCCACTCTGTTGGTTATATTTTGCTTTATTATTTCTCATAGAAAATGTAAATTTTCTCCTTTATGGTTGGTGATTTTTGTCTCTTAAGATTATTCGCCACCTCCAGCATCACAAGGATAATCTAGGTTTTCTTCTAAATTTTAATTACTTTTCCCTTATATTCAGATTGAAACCCATCTGGTATTGTGTATGGGAAGTAGTAGAAGTCAAGTTTAATGTTTTTCTTTATGGATATTATTTGGTACAGTGGGGAAAAGAGAATACTTTTCCCTAGGGTGAAAGACATGTTTTTCTGACTGCACTCTCTGGGCCTTCTCTTTAGTTCTTTTGGTTGATTTGTCTCTTCATGCACCAGCCCCACACTGTATTAATTACCGCTGCTTTGTAAACAGGTTCTAATACTTATCAGTTTTGTGGTTCTCACAGTTTGACTTTTAGCTGCCGTTTGCCTTTTGCGTGTTATTTTATGAATGAGCTTGACAGTTTCTCCAAAAAAAGAAAAAGTGTTGGAATTTTTATTAGGATTGCATCAAATCTATAAAACAAGTTGGAAAGAATTTATAAAATACTGATATGTGGATGATGTAGCTTATATAATACATGCCTCGATAGAGGTCTTCCTTAATTTCTTTCAGTAGTAATTTACATTTTTCAATATGAGGTGTTATATATCTTTCACAGGGTTTATTCCTAGTTACTTGATGTTTTTGTGAAACTGCTGTAAGTGGAAACATTTAAAATATTTAACTGTGAGCTTAAGCCTAAATGTAGATTACAGGTATTTCCTTCTATACACCTCTGTCCAGTAATCTTGCCAGACTCACTTATTAATTAACATAGTTTGTATATTTATTGTATTACCTTTGAGTATAAACATATCATCTCTAAATACTGAAAGTCCTTATTTTTTCAATTTGCATATCTTTTTGCTTTTGTTTTTGTTTTTTAATTTTACTGTAATGTCTAGTACCTCTTGTACAATGTTAAAGTGTGTAGCAGCATCCTCATCTTGTTTCTAATGACGAGGGAAAAGTTTTCAATATCTTGCCATAAGTGTGATATTTGGTAGAGAATTGGTCTCTTTTTTTGGTAGATATTCTTTATTAGACAAAAAGAAGTCCCCTTTCCTTCCTTTCCCATCCTACTTAGTTAAAAGTTTTTACCCTGAATAAGTACTTAATTTTGTCATAACCTTTGTTTTTTCATTTATTATAGTGGTTACATGATTTTTCTTCTTTTCTATTAATGCAGTCATTCAGTTGTCAATGTTAGGTATTAAAGGGTGATTATTAAATTAAGATTAATTTTCAGACTGAAGTTTCTCAGGAATTATGTGCCTACCCTCTAGCAGCGTGGTTGGCACATGGCATTTATTTATGTAAGCTGATTTTTATATCATTAATATGTCATATACTATCTTCCCTCCAAATTTATATACACTAAACAGGTGTTCTGTGATATGACGTACTTGGCTACTGGGCTGTACATTGTATAGGATACAAAGGTGTGTAAGTATCAGTGTCTGTCCCTAGGAGCTATTGCCCAGTTTGTGAGATCATACCAATGCTTAGGTAATTATGATGTTAAAGTAAAATTTGTATTTGAGTAAACTACTAACTAGAATGAATGCTCTATAACGAAATAAATGAATGTTCATACTTTCTAGCCCCAGGGACTAGCACAGGGTTGAAAGAGTCAGGCTTATTTCATTACAGTAAAGTATCCAGAATAAAATATGAGAATGGTAATAGTTCAAGATAAGACTACAAAATAGAGTTCAAATTCAATCAAGCAAGATCTTAAATACCCAGCTAAATACTAGACCTGGTTGTGTAAGCAACTCAATTTTTCGATAAAAAAGTAAGTCTTGAGAGGTCATGACCTGCCTATGATGATACTAAATCAGAATTGGGAATTCATGAGGAAGAGAATATAATCTTCACCTTCTCCTAACTAGCTTCTCTGAATAATGATTATAATGGTGTTAATTTATTTTCATAAAAATATTTTGCCTCTAATTCTTTTTAAAATTATTTTTTCTATAATTATATTTAATACTCAGACATAAAACTGAATTGATGAAGAGGGGAAAGAAGACGATTATTTAGCCGTGACAGGCATAATAGGCATTCATGTCATATGATACTAAATGTTAAAATGAGGTCATGGGGCACTGGAGAAAAGGAAACAAGCAATATAGAATCTCTGAGTGATAAATGTGAGGGGAAACATCTTATGTAGCTTATGAGTCAGAATATTTATCATTTAGTGCTGAAGCTCTGATGACATGATAGCGAGGTTTTGTGTAGTAGTCATGATAGCAGATTCCCAGAGAAACTCTGCATGATTTTTTATCCCTTTGGTTCAGTGCTTTCTTAAACAGGGGGCAAATGGTCACAATTTTTATTCAGAATAATGAAGACGCCTTTAACTATTCTCTTTTTGTTGTTGTTTTTGTTATCAATATTCAAAACAAGGCACTTAATTCTAATCTATTTAACATATATTTCAGCACCACAAGGGTGAATCTTTACTTTATAATAAGAATTATTGGAAACATAAAAAGAAAAGCAAGTATTCAGTGGATTTAGTTAATTTTATTGTTATAGTTATGTATCATAATCCCTTTTAGTATAAATTATACATTTTATAAAATATTAATGCACACAAAATATTCAGTAGATCATTTTTAAATGAAGTAATTATTGAAGAAAAGAATTGATTCATTAATTTCATTCATGCGTAAGTCTGGAAGTAAGATGTAATTCCTTTTTCATTCATTCACTGTTCACCTCAACTTAGTAATTGGTTTATATTTTCAAAAACAATGTTATGTTTATTTATAATAATAGCCACTTACTGTTAATAAAGATATCTAAATAAGTGTCTGCTTAGCTCTTCTGCCCATTTATTAATTGGGTTACTTGTAATTTTTATTGAGTGTATGAGTGCTTTATAGATTTTAATATCAGCTCCTTGTCAGATGATTGCCGTGCAGACATTTCCTCCCACTCAGGAGGGTGTCTTTCCACTTAATGTAGTCCCTTTTGCTGTGCAGAAACTTGTTGATTTGACAAAGTTCCATCTGTTTATTTTTTTCCTTTTATTCCCCATGGCTGTTGGAATTGAGTCCCCCAGTACATTCTTAAAGCCAAATGTTGTAGAAGGCTTTGCCTAAGTTTTCTTCTCAGTATTTTTTTCTTTCAAGTCTTATATCCATGTCTTTAACACATTTTGAGTTAATTTTTGTGTATGGTATGAGATAGTAGTCTAGATTCGTTCTTTTACATGTGGCTTTCCAGTTTCACAATACTTTTTTGTTGAAAAGACGTCCCTTCCTTCATTGTTTACTCTTGACTCCTTTCTCTCTACATGTTCCAGGAAATTGTCACAGTGTTTGGTTAGAAAGAATGCCTTTAAGTGAACTTTTAGACTGATGCAAGGAAGAGACAGAGAGAGCCCTGAGAGACGATTGTGAATAAACAGGTCAGAGTGGCCAAGTGTCACTTGTCCTATTACAGACATTCTTGTAGCACAGAGACAACAGTCAAGAAAGTAGAGTATGTTCGTTCAGACTATCTGTCTATCTATAGCTCAACTTAAGGAAAGATGTGGGAAGAAATAGTAAATAGGTAAAAGTTGGGAGAATATGAAATGACTGAAATTCTTCATAAAATTTGACCTTAATGGCAAAAATAACTGATGAAATTTCTATCGGTATTTTAACAGATGAGTGAGGACGGCATTTCAGGAAAAGATACAAGTCTGCGTGTATATTTAAGCATATTCTAATATAGTGGAGGAAAGAAATGGGTGTTTTCTTCTATGGTTGGTATAGTAATGAAATCAGCTAGCCAAATAGGTATTTACATGTGATGTGTGTGTGTGTGTGTGTGTGTGTGTATCAACCATTATACCAGTCCCATTTGAAAAAGTAAATCTAGCACAAAGGCTTAGGTTGTTTCTATAATTCACTAAAGTAAAGATTGAAAAGAAAAGAGATTTTAATACACAGACCCAGTCACAAACATACTGATTGGGACAACATGCAGTTACTTACTGTCTAACACACCAAAACAAATAAAGAAACAAAAAATAAAATGAGGAAGAAGTATCATGATCATTATGAGCATTAACATTAGGTGTTAATATTAAATTAGTACCATAGTGTGGAGTCATTTATCATGTTCTAAACAATATTTACTTATTTTAAACTTTTTACCTAAATAGATTCTCTCTACCTTAGTAAAACCAAAGTAAATAGTAAATTACGACTCTGAGGCAGTTAAGTAGTACCCTCGAGTATGTAAAAGTAATAAATCTCCCAAAGTACCTAACATATAATCAAGAGTAATAATTTAATTACACAGTAAGTTATAGCCTATTTCGGTTGATGTTTTCTTATGCATGTTTAAAAATTAGCTTATTTTAGTTTCATCCCATAATACCTTCAGTTGAGTATTGTAAAATCATTTTTTTTTTAATTATTGATTCATTTTCAGCCATGTTCATCTTGTAAATGGAATGCCTTTTCTGTAGAAATAAGAATATAATATTGTGTCATTTCCAAAGTTAATTATGAATTCACCTGAGTATCATCAACTAGAATTCAGTTTGGAGATTTTATAGCTATCTTATGTTTCATCTCTCTTTCAGAAGTATAGCCCTGGCCACTGTTGGCTCAAATAGATGGTGTTTGAAATCCTGTATTGGTTGAATTAATATGTTAGTGGGAAATGGTTTTTTGTGTGTGTTGTATTCTACCAAAATAAAGACTGTTTTGATCTTGTATGTTTCAAATCAGATGCGAAGTGATTGAATCTATTTATCTGGCTTTGTTTAAGGCTCACCATAGTACCACACATATGTGGAATGGGAATCTTAACAAATAACAATTAACAAGTATGAGTTACCTCATTTTCCAATCCTTTCCATTTTCTCATAATGTTTTATGTAATTTTCTACAGAGATCCACCATAAATGTGATGGTATTTCATGTATACATGAATAATTATATGCTAAGTTTTTAATATGAATATATTTTCTAAACATTCAAGAGAAAATGTGTTTCTGAATATAAACAATATATAATATGATAGAATTTGAATGCTGTCATTTAGAAATTTTGAAGGCATTACATAACAGCATTTTCTTCTCTTATTATGAATAAAACTTGTAATACTAAAAGTGTGTCAAAAATACACTGTTTGAAAACATATTGATCTTTAATTTTCCTACATTGAATAGGCTAGAACATGATATATGGCTTTGAGCAAAATTCCTATGTTATTAGCAGAATTTTCACTCCCAAATTTGTGAATTAAGAAATATTTAACTTCTCTTTCCCAAAACGTATCTTCTAAATAATCTGAAATTCTTTCAGAGTATTTTTGTCATTCTTTGCTGTCACTTTCAGCTCCTAGCAAATAAAGGTAGTTTGTATAATTCACTCACTCTGTACTTTTTATCTATTTAATTGTAAATATTTTGAAGAAAAATAGAATAAGTATAGGGTAATGTGATATTAGAATTTAATAACTGAGAAACCTAGGAGATAATGCTGATTTAAGTTGAGAACAAAGCAAAAGTAAGAATTATTTCCTAAAATATAGTAAAAAATAACTGACTCTTGATTAACTAGATCAAACAATTTTTTAGTAACAGTGATTAACCAACAAAACAAGTAAACCTGAATTTCATTTGATCGTTTTATATTACGAACCTTTGTTTTCAAATATATTGAGTTCTTTTTTTATGATTGTTGATAAATGTGATTGCGCTGAGCTTATAGCAGAAGATCAATGTTTTAAAAATTGAAACAGTATAGGTTTGTATTGATTAATGTGGCTAAATCAAAATGAGAGGTTTTGTAACAGCTTTCTTAGACAGACTACTCCCCAGTAATGGCAGCCTATCAATTTTAGCTTTCCACTGATAAATCAGCTTGAAAATTGGATGTCAAAATTTTTTTCACTGAAGGAGTGATTTTTTTATGCCCTTTAACCTTTTCAGATATATTAGATTGGTTTTTAAGACTAATCTCTATCTTACAGAAAGCAGTTGTCAAATTGACATTTGGATAGATATTTAAATGATTAGAGCACCAATTTATTTTTATCAATGAATATAAAATAAACAAATGTATAATCACCCATGATCTACCTTCGTAAATAAAAGGCATGTTTATGTTGAGAACAATTTAATTGCATATTACAAAATTGTAGTTTGTTCTGTTTATAGATTTCAATGTTCAAAGGGCCAAGTCTGGACGGAAGATTAGGAGACATGTTTTCCAGAAGTATTTTAGTTTTCACTGAGTAGGGATGTTGTTGTTATTTGCTCATGAATTGATTTTTTTTTCCATTGTATATCCTTGAAAAAATAAGAATTGTTTAATTAATGGCAACTTTCCTATCTTTTTTAATAATGGTCAGGAGTAACTTGGTGTGTTTTAGTAACCAAAAAGAAAAAAAAAAAAGGACAAAATGTGACAGTATTTCTAAGGAAACAGTATTAAGGATTGGAAATAACCCTAGGAAAGATCTGATTAACCATACAGAAAAACAGGCTTAATTTGTATTTAATGGGGTCGACTTCAGTGACAGCTGAAGGTTGCCATACCTTTGCGCCTATATAGCCAACTTTAAGTTAGCCTGAGAGGGTATTGATTGTGAAGTTTCTGTTGTATAATTACTTTTTGCTAGAAGAAAAAAAAAAAAAAACACGGTTTATTGATCTAGATGGGAGCATTTGAGTAGCAGTTTCCCTTGGCTAACAGTGAGTGTCATCTTTCAGCCATGATAAATGGTAACGTTATGGCTCAGCATAATTGCTTTGTGGTGAAATGAACCTCCTATACCTTTCTCCTTTTCCCATCAAGGAGATACAGTAATCATCTTTATCTCAAAGCAGTGATTTACTGAACTAATCATTCTCTTAAGTAGAAGAAAATCTCTTCCCCCCTCCGAATGTGTCCAGTTTTGGTTACCTGAATGAGAAATATGTTATGTAATGATGGAATTAAAAAAAATTAGAATCCACAAGTATACATCTTTTAAATCAACTATCAATTATTCCTGACCCATGATCTATCTGTGAATTACCACTCCACTAGGTAATCTTTAATTTTACGTTGAATATAAATTTTCAAAAATAGAGATGGTCAAAATGTGTACATTTATTCTAAAAATAGGAGGAATCATTAAATAAATCTATTAGTTGTCTAGAGTTTTCTGTTTTTGATAAATATAAAATTTTGGATTATTTAAAATATGTTTTGGAAAGTCTTATCTTGTTTATAGCACTTTTACTTTTACAATTTTAGTATGAAGCAACACTTTTTTTCTCGCTTCCTTTTTATGATATGTATTTCCATTAAGAGGCAAATAAGATGACTTGTGTGTGAAAACTGTATAATCCCTACCAGTTCTGAAAATTTGAGATACTTTGTAATATTTGTTAGCTTTTGACAAAGATGTTTAATGTGTTATCAATTTTTCATTAAGCCTGTGTTATATTTTGCTGAAAATAGATAGATCTGTGTTTACTTGCCAGTACTTTAATACTGCCCCTGGGTAATGACTTTTAGTTAACTAATGTTATTTAAAGAATATCTGGCAGTCATTTTAGATCATTTTAAGACTGCTGTGAAGGGTTTGGATAAAGGTCATTTTCAATGATTGTGCTTAGTTAAATAAATGTGAAAGGTTTCACAAAGGGAATCTTGCTTTTCAGTGTGCTGTCATAAATTTCCTCTTAGCACATCTGGGAATACCAAGTAAAAATCTAGTTGTTTCTGCCTTAAGGCAGTGTATTTTATATTTTCCTTTTCTGTTTATTTTCTCCTCATAATTCTGTTTATTCCCACAACTGAGCACAAAGGTTTCATTTTGCCATAAATTAGATCTACCATTCTGACAGTTTGTAGAAACCTATCTATATATAATTCTCCAAACGTTTATAAAGAGTAGATTTTTTTGCTAAGACATTAAAAAATATGATTTTTTTTTTTATTTTTAACAATTCCCTCTCCAATGTAGCCCTCGTTCACAGTTTATCCCATTCTGGCCACAGCTGGCCTCTTGCTGTTCACAGCTGAAAAGTGAAATCAATGCTTGGTCTAACAAAATGCAGATGAAAGCCATTCTGATCATATATAGTCATTTCCCGTAACTTTATCAGCCTCCAGTTACTTATGTGATCTCTGGAAGTTATTGTTTATTCAAGTAAATACAGTCCCAACTTCTGTGTTAAGATGTGCTTTCTTCCAGGAAAATAGTACTTCCTTAAAGCTGTAAGATTATGAATAGCTCATCACTATGGGTTTTCTACAAAAGTGGTTGCCTTTGTTCTCTTGAAGGAAATACTACATCTTTAATCAAATACATTTGTTACCTGAATGCTAGAAGTTTATACTCTAGGCAAAGATGTCCCTTTATTCATAATATTAACACAATTTTAAATTCTGAAACAGCAGTGATAAAATAATCCAAATTATCATTGTTCTAGTATTTTCTTAAATATTTATTTGAACAAGTCTGGATGGAAAGCTGTACTGTAGTTGGATGCTTCAGAGGTCACAGAACTACAATGAGTTTGATGGAAAACAGCCTTTCCTCTTCCTATTTTAAATGGTTCCTACTTTGATTACAAGCATTTATTATAATTATCAAGAGATTAGGCTGTTGTTATAGAATCCTTGTATTGGAACCATTTAGATGGAATATAATAGAAGCTTATTCAATTCTACAAAAGAAAAGAGCACAGCTAAAGTGGTCCTTTTCTGTAAATGGTTCAACTGCTAGTTAAGTGTACTAATTTTATTAATCTTAGTTCATTTGCTTTAGTAGTTTTTGTGTCTAACAGTACACTTTTTCTGATAAATAACCTGCCCTTTAGTTTTTTCTATGGTTAATATTTTTTGTAGGTCGTGTGTATGTGTTTTCTGAGAGAAGAAGGTTCATAAGTAGCTCTCAGTACTCTCTGATATGTAGTCTTTGTTTTAGAATTTACATTTGTACAAAATCTTTCCTAAAATGACTTTCAAAAATTAACATTTGGTGTATAAGGTGAATCCATTCATTTGTCACACTTCTCATTTTATTACTTATTTTTCTAGTTGCAGTAAAACTGTTTCAATCAATTAAATACCCAGGAAGTTTGCAGACTTAAAACCTATGCAGTACCGATAACTTTTCTATCAAAATCAATTTAGTTGGGACTCAGAGTAAATATATTTAGTATCTTTCCTAATTCCACAAAAGCAAAGATTAAATGAACCTTAATGATACTTTTTCTTTTGATAATTTTATCCATTTGGAACCAGGTGAAAGAAAATATATGATATGATATTTTAAATATACTGAAATCAGTAAAGTGATTTTTCATACCCTTTCTCAGACTAACAGCTAGAGTAATTGCAAAGTTTGCTCAAGCACCAGAGGAATCAAACAATTAGAAAAGGCATGCCTGCAGAAAAAAGGATCTCAGGCACTAAATGTTAGCTGTCAGCAGTTGCCAGGGTAGGTAGAAGGCTAAAAAGTACATAAAAACAGGCTTTTGTGAAATGAAAACCTGGGATAGGAGATGGTAAGGCTATTTCAGAGTTTATAAATTTCCTGAAAGCAAAGATCACCTTGTAAAGTACTTTAAACTAATAGGTATCTTGAGCATAATAGGTTTTAAAGAATATTTTTTTAGAAAATTGTTTTTATCAAAGAGGCAGAAGAATAACCACTTTTTAAATCTTAGGTTTTATATTTCTTTGAAGATTTTTAAATCATGTTATATCTACTTTTTTATATCCCATGATATATTTTTTATATTGTTTTATTAATGTTGTTGCTGTGTGAAAGTTCCTAATTGAGCAGGAACAATGTTTTTATTCCTGAAACTTACTCAAAAAGCTGTCAGTCAATTGTCATGTATCACAAGAAAGCTTTTGTGTAGTTTCAAGTTTTCTCTAGATATCAATTCATTGTAAAACTGTGCTTAGCCTTTTCTCCATTCCTGAATTTCATGTATTTGTATATATTGGATATTAGAGTTACATGCTGGTTAACATAATTACAAAAGGGATGATATAAAAGGGAGAAATACAATTTAGAAAGACTTCATGAATGAGGAGGACAATATAAAATGACAAATTAATCATACATTCTAAAGTTAGCCCTGTTTCATTATTTAGCGATTTAGCTCCGTATTCATTTAATATCAAACTTAAAAGAATAGGGTGAGTGTGCAAGTGCGCACGCATGCTGATAATTTGCCTGGGTATATATTGATAGATAGGAATTGTAGATGCATGGAGTATGTGTGAAATAAATAAGAATTGTAGAAATGTAGAATGAAGGGTTTTCAAAAGGAAAAATCACTTTTTTTTAATGCTTGTAGAAAACATATTTGGTGACAAAATTTAATTTAAATCAGTATGTGAATATTGTCTTTACCCCACTTAATGTAAATATTTATACATTTCTGTCCACCAATTCCTGTTAATTCGCTCATGGGATACTAACCCAAATGCTGAAAGGAGAAATACATAATACTAGGTAGCCATGCTTTACCACATTTTTAACATCTGAAAAGTTATGATTTGTAGAGTGTATTTAATCTCAAGTGTTTTAGATAAGAACCATACAAACAATACAACAGCAGATCAAAGTTACCATGAGATCTAGGAAAATCAAAAAGGAAATAAGTATGTCAGGTATTTGCACAAATGGGACTTTTTTTCCCTAGACAATTTCATATGGTACCTTTCCCAGAAAGAAATTAGACTTTTGGGGCATAGAAACAAGACTTAGTGGAGTCAGCAGTATTTTAAAAAGAGTTCCAAATAGGGTGCATTATGATTGTTAATGATTTTCCATAATCCCTTGGGGATTATCTCCTGTTATAGTTGTACAGGTTGATTCTCTTGAGCTAGCACTTCTAGCTAGCTGGTACTGCTAGCTGAGTCCAACTCAGTAATTATTATCTACCTACTTTCTGAGAGGCTACTTCTTTACAACCTCATAAAATAAGTCCTACCACAATTACTGATTGATTTCAAATTCTATTCAGTCAATATAATTTGTCCAGTTATTCTAAAGTTGAAAGATAGCATTTGCAGTAGATAACTGAACTCTATACAATACATTAGTTAACCTGGAGCAGTAGCAGAAGCTTCCTCTCAAAACACATTTTTAACACATCAGAAAAAGTTTGAAAATTCTTCTTATAACCTACTAAACTTAAAAATTGAGAGTTCCCACTAGATTTTACTTTCATATTAACTGAAGCAAATTTTAAATGCAGAACTCCAAAAATTAGGATAATTATGTCTCTAGAATAAGTAGTAAATATAATATTTATATTAATGATAATATAATAATTTTATATTCACGATTTTATAAAAATATTTTTATATTAAACTTACAGATTAATGCCCTTTGGTATGCTTTTTTCTTAGATCCTGTTGTTGTTCAGTAAAAGTTGGAATACAAGCATAACTGAAACACTCGTTTCTTTCAAAAAATTTCCTATCATACTTCAATCATTTAAATTTAGAGACCCTGTTTCAGTTTCAAGTAGTTAAGGAAAATTAAAGTACCTTTAAAATACTCTTTTTATCATTTGAATTTTGTATATATAAAGACTGCCAATGATGTTCTGATTTATAACTGTGGAGTAACTAAAACACTGATGCAATTGGAAATAACAAATTTTAATGTCTCCTTTTCAAATTGAAGTAAACAGTTACTGAAATATCTTGTGTATCCTTGAATTCTCCCTCCCATTTAGATTTGATTTCGATTAGAGTAAACCTAAACTCAAGTAACCCACCTGTAGAAGTCTCTGAAATTGGCTTATTTTCCCTGTGGATATTTGCTAAACAGCACAGTTGCTTTTGCTGCTAGAAATTTTATCTTAAATGCCAGAAGCCCATTGTTGCTGTTCTATTGTAACATGTAGCATATCAAGGTAATTAATTGTTACCTTCCTATTTGAACTATTTCATATCATCATAACTAGAGAGATAAACTAAATGTAGGAAAATAACATTTTCCCTCTCTAAAATGGAAGCGACTGGTTATTTAATTTCTTTACACCAATGTGTAGCTTAGGTCTAGATGAATTGAATCCACAAAATATTTTAATTAAGTATTTCCTATCTTGCGCCCCATCACTAATGGATTGTATTATCTCCACCATACAAGGGAACACTTCAGCAGAACATAATTCAGATGAGAAAACATTGCTTCCAGAAACGGAAATTTATTTTTATTTCTTTAACTTTGAAGGATTGTCTCTCTAGGATGCAAGAGGGGATGCAAGTCTCCTTTCTTCCCTGGCTTCCTTCCCCCCTTTCTTCCCTTCTTTATAGTCTTATAGTAGAGCATAAAGTGTCTATACCTACTTAGGTATAAATAGGTTCAATTTTCATTTACCAACAAATTCAAAAAATTAATCTGTGTGTCTTGCAATATAAGCAAGAGCTCTAATTAACCAAAAACCAGGCATTTTCTTTGTGCTAGTGATTCTAGAACCTGATAGCTCTTCCACACAGCATGTGCATGATACACATAAGCGTAGAACACAGAATAGTCATTGGGAGATTTCCAAATCTGCATTGTCTTCCATTTCTTTGAATTTCTTTTTTTTGTGACAATTTTGAACTCTGTCTGATAAGAAGGTAAGATCTCCCATATCTTTGTGGTTGGGTTCCGGATTATTCCTTCTTTGTGGTGTCACAGTCTCCTGAGTTCTCAATTTATGTGTTGATTTAATTTGTGTGCTCTTTTATTTTATTTTTATTTTTTTGGCTGCGCATTTTGCTTTCTTCGGTCTTCTCCCAGAAGTGCTGTACTATCTAACAGTAGCAAGTTGGAAGTTTCAGAGGAAGCCCTAGCAAGCACACTGGTAGGGAGGCAGCTACCTTTCCAGACTCCCTGCACTGGCCATCAGCAAAAAGAATGCACTTTGCTCAAGTCTGTCTTCCCTGCCTGTGGTTCCTCACAGTTTCTGACTAAAATGGGCTCAGACTCACACCCAGAGGTTATGTAGGGGAGAAGGGTGGTTGACTTCCCTGGCTTTCTAAAGTCAGTCAGCTGTTCCCTGCAGATAGGGCTATAAGTTGTATGTCAGGCAACACTGAACTCTCCCATTGTGCAAAGAACAAGTGTCAGAATTGTGCCAGTTCAAGGTCTACACTCTGACCACACAAAGTACATACAACATGCCCCTGTAGGTTGTATTCACTGTGACTAGTTAAAGTTTGTTTTTATGCACTCTGTGTATGTGCCAGAAATTATGGGGGGCTGGGGGTGGGGCCTGAAGCCTGTAGTTTGGGAGTCCCCTGCTGACAAGGCTACTAGCAGCATGCTTGGAGGCCCTCCACTCTCCCCACCGTGCAGGGAAGCTGACACCCCACGCAGCGTAATAAAATTGCAGGGCAGGTTGAGTTCACTATAGTCACTCACAGCTTCTTTTTTTGCATGCTGGACATGGGCTGGAGGTCAAGTAATGGAGAGGAGTGGGTGGCTCCCTGCCTCCTCAAGGTAGGCACAGATAATCCTGGAGCCTGGAGATTACGTAGGAGATAGATGCTTGGTTCTCCCTACTGCCGAACCTGCGAACCTGCTCACTGGCCACCCAGGTGCTCTTTGAATAGTTGAATATGCTTTCTAAAAATGCAGCCTCTCCTTCCAAGGCCAGAGCTGTGGGAGAGCGAAGGGAATTAGTAGGTGACATGTAAATAGCCCTCCAGGTGAAATGGCACCATTCCCAACTGTTTCTAAGTCTTCCCTACCCCCTTTGATGGTTTTTGTCTCTCTGCTGAGACACCAGTCCTCACACCCCCAGCTCCATTCCAGATGTGTCTGCTCCCTCCAGATGCCTATCTTTAGTGTCCCTGAAGGAAGCCATGACTCAAGTATATTGTCCACCTCTCTCTTCCCCAAGATTTCCTTCTTCAATTTTCCTAAAAGTCTAAGTAACATAGATAGTGGATCATTCTTTGAAGGTATGATAGAATTCCTTGAAGAAGTCATGTGGTCCTGAGCTTTTATTCTTGGGGAGACTATATTGTAATTTTGCCTCCTTCATTTCTGTTTCTTTTTATTTGGATTTTTGTTCTTCTATTCTTAGTGAACCTGGCTAATGGTTTTTAAATTTTGTTTATTTTGTCAGAGAACCACCTCTTGGTTTCTTTTGGATTATTATTTTGTTTTCTCTTTCATTTATTTTTTCTCTTACTCTTTGTGAATACTTAAAGATACTTAAATTACATACACCTAAAATTTATGCTTCCCTTTAGAAAAACATTTTCTACCTGAACACTAAAAATGAGTTAAAACTAAGTATTTATTCAAATTCCAATTTAGAAATATTTACAAAATCTGTCATCTATGGTGATATACTTTAAAAAATGGTTACCTACATTAATGAGAATTAGGAAGTTAAAAACTTAATGAAAAGTTTGCAGTGTGAGTACTAAGCAAGAATTCTTTTTTGTCTATCACTATAAGACTGTTAGAATGGCAATATAAATTATAGAGTGAAAATTACTTTAAAATAGTTAATATATATTAAAGGGCTGATACAGGGAAAAAACTGTAATGGAGGGGAGGTAAGATTTGGTTGTTTTCTGAATGGAAAAAAACTAAGTAAAAAATGTTGAGGATTAGGCCTCCCCAGTGGCACAGCGGTTAAGCGCTGCGCTCTGGGGCTGTCGGCAGCAGCTACGCAAGTTCGACGCCCGACCGGGGAGAAATCCACATGGCGTGGCGGACCTCTGTGCCTCGCCCGCTGCTCCCCTCAGCAGTGTATTTCTGACCTGCCTCTTCTGCTCCCCACTCTGTCTCTGGTGAACCCTCTCGCCGCCCCACGCCTCTGGCCTGTACCCCAGCTTGTATGTATAAATAAAAAATAAATCTTTAAAAAAAAATGTTGAGGATTAATTGTAAAACTAGCAAACATACTTTTAAACTTAGTTTAAAAGTAAATGTGTTAGATAGCTTTTTTAGGGTGAAGACATTTTTCTTTGTCATACCTCAAAAATGTCATAGATGCTTGGTTCTCCCTACTGCTGAACCTACTCACTGGCCACCCAGGTGCTCTTTGAATAGTTGAATATGCTATGCTCTTTCTAAAAAATGCAGCCTCTCCTTCCAAGGCCAGAGCTGTGGGAGAGCCAAGGGAATTAGTAGGTGTAAATAGCCCAAAGAATAAAATACAAATGGGCTGGCTTGTATTTGGTTCTTGCAGTAGTTATATAGCTTAAAGTAGATTTTACAAAGGCAGAGTAAATTGTCACCTGTTCTTAATTTACTATGCTTTATTTTCCTATGTGGAAATATATATATGGAAATATATATTACTGGCAAATCATTTCCTCCTACAAAACAATGATAAATTACAAAAAAATTAGCAATAGTTTTAGTGTCATTTCCAGAGTTTGATAACTATTTCCACTCCACTTAGTACATATTAGTGGAAAACTTGTGTTGGCCATATATGGTTTTGTTAAAATTCATAAGCATGTTTAATAATTAGTAGCTTTGCTCTGCCTTTTATGACTTGTCTCTGTCATAAGTTTGCTTTAAATGTGAACCTAATTTTATTTCATGAAAACACTGTGGGACATCAATCAAGTTGACAAATATTATTGCAAACATATTGTTTTCAAACACTTTTCTATGTGCTTTTGGGTTTCAGAAATGCATAAGACAAGTATTATGACTTCTTGTTTACAACCTAGTAAATTGTCACGGTGTAAATGTTTGAGGTATTAAATGAAAAGTTGAGATCAACCCAGTGCAATAGAATGATTATTTGCCAACTTATAAGCAAGGATAGTTTAGAAAGAAGAACAGCATGTGATACAAAATAAACAGAAACATACCTAATCAAATGCCTATTAGATAAACATGAACTATAATATGAGAAGAATAGCATGTAAGAGTAGTGGACAGCATAAAATTGGAGAACATTCTTAGAGGAACATAACTTCTGAATACTACCACAGAGGAGATAATATTGGATAGAGGATTACTCTCTGGACTCTGAAAAGCAGTATAAAAGATTAACTTCTATATATTCATCCCCTCACATAGTGTTGAATTAAAAATGTTAGACTTTAAAAAACATATCTAAATTTGTTTTTTTTTTTAAATGGACCATTCTCATTGGTGTGAGGAGATACCTCATTGTGGTTTTGATTGACATTTCTCTGATAATCAGTGATGATGAACATTTTTTTCATGTCTGTTGGCTGTTGAGAGTTTGCTTTTCTTTGGAGAAATGTCTAATTAGCTCTTCTGCTCATATTTTGATTGGGTTGTTTGATTTGTTTTTGTTGAGTTGTGCAAGTTCTTTGTAGATTTTCAATATCAGTCCTTTATCAGATGTATGGTATGTAAATATTTTCTCCTATTCTGTGGGATGTTGTTTTGTTTTGATTACTATCTCCTTTGCTGTACACAAGCTTTTCAGTTTAATATAGTCCTAGCTGTTTATAGTCTTCTGTTTTTCCTACATCTGGAGATGAGTTCTGAAAGATATTTTTGAAGTTCATGTCATGGAGTGTTTTGCCTATGTTTTCTTCTATATGTTTTATGATTCAGGTCTTTTGTCCAGCTCTTTTATCCATTTTGAGTTGATTTTTGTGCATGGTGTGAGATACTATTCTAGTTTTGTTCTTTTGCATGTGCCATTACAATTTCCCAGCACCATTTATTGAAGAGATTTTCCTTGTTCCAGTGTATATCCTTTGTTCCTTTGTCATAGATTAGTTGACCATATATGTTTGTTTTTATTTCTGGGCTTTGAATTCTGTTCCATTGGTTTGTGTGTCTGTTTTTGTTCCAGTACCATGCTGTTTTAATTATTATGACTTTGTAATATAGTTTGAAGTCTGGAAGTTAACACCCCCATTGTTCCCCTTTTTAGTTAGGAAAGCTTTGGCTATTCAGGGTCTTTTGTAATTCTAACAATATTTTTTTCCATTTCTTTGAAGAATGCCATTAAGATTTTTATTCCAATTGTATTAAATCTGTAAGTTGCTTTGGGTAGGATGTCTATTTTGGTTATGTTAATTTATTTTTGCTTTTGGAAATTATTTTTTGAGAATTAATTTTTAACTCATGGATCATTTAAAATTGTTTGTCTTAGTTTCTATTTGGAGATTTTCCTGTCTTTCAGTTATTAACCTCTGTATTTATTCCATATTTCTAGAGAACACTCATATGATATCAAATCATTTTAATTTGTTAGATTTATGTTATGGACTATATGTTATGATATGTTCTATCTTGATATATGTTTCATAGGAACATGAAAACAATGTGCATTCTGCTGGTGGTTGAAGTATTCTAAAATGTTGGTTGTCATTGTAGTGTTCCACATCTTTGCTGATTTGCTGTCTAGGTGTTTTATCAGACATTGAAAAGAGGGATATATATCCCAAAATGTATGTACAAAGACAGAAGGAGAGAGCAAGAGAGCAAGCGAGTGAGCAAGAGAGAGAGAGATTTGTCTGTTTTCACCTATCAATTCTTATCAGTTGTTGCTTGACATGTTTTACAGCTCTTTCATTTCATACATACACATTCAATATTGATATCTTCTTTTAGACAATTAGCTCTTCACTTGTTAAGGTTTTTCTTTGTTTCTAGTAATTTTATTTTATGGGAAGTGTATGTTTATCTGATATTAATGTAGCCACTCCTGCTTTCTTTTGATTAAAGTTTTAATGATACATCATTTTATTCTTTTACTTTTTAGCCTGTGTTATTGCTATATTTGAAGTGAATTTTTGTAGACAGCATTTTTTTTGAAGCATAATATTTTTCTCCCTGCATTTTACTGCTTTTTTGTTTTCCTACCTTCTTGTGGATTTCTTGAACATTTTTTAGAATTACATTTTTATTTAGTTGTAGTGGAACTTTTGGGGGCTTTTGTTGTTGCTGCAATGTGCTTATTTAAATATGTTTAGGAAGAAAGCAAGAGTTACAGTGATATTTTTGTAAACCTTATTTGATAATTACTTTGAAATGCTTACTGTTATTTTAATTAAACTGTCATTTTTCTAGTTTGAGCAGTAAATTGAATACATGTTTATACCTAAAATCAATGCATCTTACTGATGCAGAGTCAAATGGAAATGTTAAACTTACCACAGTTCCAGATATAGTTCCAAACAGAAAAATGGGAATAAGGTGTATTACAAAGTTTATAACAAGTGGCATTTGCAATTATTTTGTCATAAGTGAAGTCTATTTGTTTTATAAAATAAATTTTGAAAATTATAAAGTATATAGTATCTATAGAATTTTTAGCAAGTTCACTATTATAACACAACCTTTTTAAGAATCAATAAAATTATTCATCTGAAGTCATAATTTACTGTTCAACAACAACAAAAAAATCTGTAAATGACTCTAAAGTGTTTTATCCATATAGCTGACCTATAACATATTAATTTCAGGTGTGCAATGCAGTTATTATATATATATATATATATATATATATATATATATGCATATACATGTATATGTGTGTATATATAGAGAGAATGGGGAGGTGGAGAGGGAGAGAGAAAGAGAGCGAGAGAGAGGTGATCTCACAGCCAGATTACTTAACATCCAAACATTGTTATAAAATATTTTCTGGTGATGAGAACTTTTATGATTCTTTTAGCAACTTTCAGAGGTACAATTCAGTATTAGTAACTGTAGCCACAACTGTGTGTATGATATCCCCAATTTTTATCTGTAACTGGAAATTTGTTCATTTCTACCCACTTTGCCCACTCACAACACTTACCTCTGACAACCACCAATCTTTTCTCTTTATCTTTGTGTTTAAGGTTTGTTTTATTTTGTTTTTTAAGAACCCATCTATAAGTGCAGTATCATTCTCTGACTTATTTCAATTATCACAATGCCCACAAGTTCCATTTATGTTTTTGCCAGTTATGCTGTTTCCTTTTTTTTCAATGGCTGAATAATTATCCTTATGTAAATTACTTGCAAATGTTTTCTGCTAGTTATAGGTTGCCTTTACATTTTGGCGATCATTTCTGTGCTGTGTAGAGCTGTTAACATTCATATAGTTCCACTTGCTTTTTTTGCTTTTGTTACTTTATTTATAAAATATAATTGCCAAGACTTGTGTCAAGGGGTTATTGTATATGGGTACTAGGTGTTTTATGGTTCCAGATGTTAGTCAAGTTTTTAACCCTTTTTAAACTAATTTTTGTATATGATATAAGATAGTGGTTCAGTTTCATTCTCTTGCTTGTCGTTGTCCATTTTGCCGCCATCATTTGTTGGCGAGACCATCCTTTCTCCATTGTATGTTATTGTCTCCTTTGTCATAAATTATTTGCCTGTGTCAATTCTGGACTCTCTGTTGTGGTCCAGTGATTTAAATGTCTATTTTCATGCTAATACCATACTGTTTTGATTACTGTTACTTCATAAAAATAGTTTGAAATTAGGAAAAGGGATGCCTTTGTTCTTCTTTCTTGCTTTGACTATTCAGGATTCAGGATCTTTCGTGACTCCAAATATGTTTTAGGATTTTTTGTTCTATTTCTGTAAAAAAAATACCATTGGAATTTTGATAGGGATTGCATTGAATCTGCAGATTGTTTTGGATAGTATGAACATTTTAACATTCTCAGTTCTTCCAATCCATGAGCACAGACTATATTTCCATATATTTTCATCTGAAACGTCTTACATTAATGTCTTAGGTTTTCAGAGTACAGATCTTTCACCTTGGTTAAATTTATTTCTAAATATTTTATTCTTTTTGATAATATGTACCTGGGTTTGTTTTCTTAATTGCTCTTCCTGCTAGTTTGTTAGCAACAGCTTTTCTGAGTTTCTCATTTTATCACTTTTTAACTGATTGGTTGCTCTAAAAATTATGTTATAGATATTAAGCTTATCTACTGGTGATGTCATTTTATCAGTCCTGGAAGTATACAAACTTTACTTCCCTTTGCATCCTTGTAACCTCCCCAATTAATATTTATATTTATATATAAATATATATTATATTTTTATATTTATATATAAATATATATATTTATATTATATTTATATTTAAATGTTAGCTATACACAGACTTACACACACATCGATGTTAAAACTTGTGCTTCAACAGTAAAATATATTTAAAACTTGAGGAAAAGGAGAACTCATTATATTTACTCATGTTGTTTATTATCTTATTTCTTCCTTCCTGATGTTTCAGTAACCCTTCTTTTATTGTTTCCTGCATGTTTCTAGGACTGACAGTTAGCATTCTTTTAAACTAACTCTGCAAGTGACACTTTATTTTCTTGCATCTGAAAATATATTTATTTCTCCATTATTCCTAAAGGATTCTTCATTGAAAGTTCCTTTCATTCAGTTCATAACAAATATTTTGCCACTTCTTTTGGCCACCATAGCTTTTAATTTGATATAAAGCTGTCACAATATTTTACCTCTATAATTGAGATGTCAATTTTTCTCTGGCAGCTTTTCAGATTTTTTGTTTGTTTGAGTGTCTTCAGAAGTTTAGTTATGATATATCTTAGCATGAATATCTCTGGGCTTGTCATGTCTGGCATTCAGTCAGCCTCTTATATCTGTGCATTTAGGGGTTTGTTCATTTCTTTTTTTTTTTTTTTTTTTGCAAAATTTGGGAAGTACTAAGTCATCATTTTTTCAGGTACTATTTCAGCCTTATACTCTTTCGTCCTTGCTTCCAGGACTGCAGGGACCAGACATTAAACATTATAATTCATGTATTCCTGAGACTCTTTTTAAAAAAACCAATATATTTTCCCTCTGTTGTCCAAATGGAGTCATTTCTATTGTTCTATCTTCTACTTAACTATTTCTTCTGTCCTCCTTATTCTGTTGTTGAGCCAAACCACTTTCTTTCCTCAAACTGTTTATTTGCTGAGGTTTTTTTAATTTGTTTTAGCATATTCATAATTGCTCATTGAAGCATCGCTATTCATGACTCCCCTGCGCTCCCCTGTTCTAAATCCTTGTCAGAAAATTCTAACATCCCTGTTCTGTCAGCATTGGGACCTATTTATAGTTGTTTTGCATTCTATTTGAGATCTTCCAGTTTCTTCATATAACAACTGATTTTTGATTGAAACCCTGATATTTTATTAGTCTCTAAAATAATTTTAATTTTATTTTAACCTATTTTAGTTGACATTCTATGACATAAGTAGACCCTAAGTGGAAAGTGCTTCCCCTCCATTGGCAGAGGTGGCCCCATTGATGGTCATGGTGTCATCGTTGCTCTTGGTCAATATAGAAGAAGTTCTGTCTGTCTTCGGCACCTCTTCTGACACCACTCCACAGGCTCCCTGCATAGTCTCCCTGGCTCCATGTGGGTGGGGAACCTCGTTAACCAGTCAGCATAGATGAGAATTCGAGATCTCTAAGTTGGATTTCTCTGATACCTGCATCCCCTGGGGTGTTAGGGTGCCTCGCTACATCTCATGACAGTTCACATCTAGACTCCCCAACCATCCATTCTTGGTGTAGGTAAGGTAAAGCCACATTTCTGTAGTGTTTCACTAGAGTATAGCAGTTGATGTCTAAGTTTTCCATATTACAAGATTGTACCTTTACTGATTCATTGGCTAGAGAAAGTATGTTTTTATTTGGGCTTCTTTGGGTTGCTAGCCTCTTTGACTCTCAGTGTAGGATAAGTGAGTTAAAGAGACAACCCAGGGATCTTACCAGTGTGTTCTTCCTTAGGTCCTGAGGTCCTTAGCCATTTTGTTTTGGCTTTGTACCTTCAGAGTTTTGTTATATTTGTTTTATACATCGTGTCCAAATTTTTTCAATTGCACCTAACAGGAGGAATAAAGAAAAATTATATCTGTGATTAGGAATTTGAGGTAGCAGATTTCTAGTCTTACCTGGTGATTTCAATTACTGAATTTTGACAAATTCTTAAGGATCACCTCTATAGCAAGATTTTAGCATTTCTTCCTTAAATCATTGGGATTGGCCTGTAGTTGTAAGGGTAGAATAATTCTATTTTAAATTACTGACAAAGGTATATTACTTGCAACAATTACCATGTAATCACTATTTTGACAGAGAAGTTAAGTTACTATAATTATTACAGACAAATAAATCTATCAAATAATCTTTAAATACTTACAAAAATTACTACTTTTGATGACTTAACATGTCTGTAGATTTTCACAGAAAAAATAACGGTTTAATTAATTCAGTGAATATATAGTAGAAAATATTGTATGTGCCAGACATTTGCTAGAGATATGATGATGGCCAAAAAAAATACAGTTGTTTTCTTAATCAAAAATTGCATTCTTCTATAATAAACTATCAAAATATAAAACTAAATCAAATCTTCTACAAAAACAATTTTTATGAAAAGTGCTTTTCTAAAAAATTAGCATGGTTTTTAAAATTATATTGCTGCAAATACTATACATAGAAAATCATACTTCTTAAGCAGTGGCATTTTTCAACAATGTTTATTGGAATTAAATTGAAAGCAAAAGTGATATCGTGAAATATTCCGTTGATATACAGTGAATATATTTCAGTAATTTCTGTAATACCTTATGCGTTTTTAATATTGGTAAAGAATGTAACATGGTTTAGGCACTATTACCTAGTGATGGCCATGATTGTTAATGGTTTGTATTTGCTGAAATCTATAAAATCATCCAAGGACTCTGTTAATGTTAGAATAATAATTTACCAAGACAATTACCATATATTGGAATTTTTTGCAGCTCAAATTCAGCATTATTAATAATGGATAAAATTGCACTTTTCTCAGGTTGCTTTGGGCAACAGGGAATTATTTCAATGAATATTTCAGCACATTATTTTAATCATTGTTCCACCAAATCCAAGTGGGTAATATTTTATAGTTCTTAATTCATTCTACTAAGAAATCATGGTCATTAAATTGCAAACTATTTGTAGTGAGGCCTATCCTGTGATTTACAGGCCTTGTTAAAAACATTGTGAAAGAATGCGAACAGTGCCATTAATACTTGTAATTTGATGCTGCATTTGTTACTAAACTCCCCATGATTAATGTTTTTTTGTAGGAAGAAGAAAATTATAAAGGAAGGAGAACTGAGTGTTATAATGCCTAAAATATGAGAATGTTACTATTTTAGGTTTTGTTCATTTGAAGAGGAACATGTAACAAACACAATTGTAAAATAGAAGTATCTCAAAAATCATCTTAGTTTCCCAGTGAAGCCAGAGAAATAAAATTTTAATTTAATGGAAAAAATGATTTTCAGTTATACATTGTTATTAATAATGATTACTATTTCTTCACTTTCTCTTTCATAGCCAATTGCATGATTTCTGGCGTTTGGATTACTGGGAAGATGATCTTCGTCGAAGGAGACGATTTGTTCGTAATGCATTTGGCTCCACTCATCCTGAAGCATTACTCAAAGCTGCAATAGAGTATGGTTAGTACCAATGCCTATTACACAAAAATACTTCCTGATGTGAGTTGACCATTGTGGTTGAAAATTCAGTTTTTCACTAGCATTAAAATTCTCCTTGTCATATGTCGAAAATGTCATGGTCTACTTTATCCTTGAATTTCAACTCAATATTTCCTCCAGTATATGTATTTTAGACCCTTTATTTTCCTTTTAATAGATTAGAAGATTCTACATTGTTGGTTACTATGTAACATCCCTCTCACATGCCCTAAACCAAGATTATAGTAGTGTCTTTGATCTATTTTATCTGTTTACCCAATTTTAAAATGCACTAACAAATTTGTTTGATCATATCAGAATTTTCACACCATGTGTACTGAGAAAAGTAATGAACTCTGTTCATACATTTTTGTTACTAACCAGCTTTCTCTTACAATTACTTATTTTATTATGTTATTTCTCTGTATTTGAGAGTAATAAGTGATTCAACTCTTTTTCATGTTCCTAATGGATAAAAAGAAAACATTTAACGCTAATTAAAAGATAAAATGTGCAAAGCTTTTAAAATTTGTTGACCAAATAGTCTGAATTTATGTAACTTACAGCCTCAAAACATAGTTTCCATGAAACTATTATAGCTAAAATAAAAATAATAAAGTAATTTTGTACAATTAAAGTAACAATAAGAGAGGGGGCAGAGCAGGACTGAGAGAAAAGGGTCATAGTACAAAGCTTGTGGAGATCATTTGAATGCTTGACCACTCCACTTCTGAGAGGTGCTGGGGCAGTTGCTGTTTCTAGAAGTTCAACTTTGGCTATGGCAAGTTGTGCCACCACCATCTCTTGAAGATGCACTATCAAGATATTAAGGATATGTAAGTTGAGGAATCTGTGATGTTCATTGTTGTTTTACCCAGGATCTGTTAAGAACAGAGGAAAATAAGCCCAATTCCTACATGGTAGAATAACTGGATCCTGGAGTCATCATTTAGATGAAAGGAGAAACTGCATCTGAAAAAGAGCTGAGGATTTGAACACTAGTGTCTTTGCACAGAGGAGAGACAGAGATCTTGGGAAAGGGTAGGAAAGACTGAGACACAGTACACCAGAAACTGTACTGGGATACTAGAAAGAATATCATCCTTCCCTGCACAGACTCTCTGTGGCTCCCAGCTTATACAGCTGAAGAATGCATGCTTCCCTAGTAGAAAACAATCTGCTGAACAAAGAACACCCAGTTTACCTGAAGCTGACTTCAGCCAAGATCTCTTGGCTTCCCTGCAGTTTCCAGAACTGTATGGCCAAAGAGTGCAACACTCTCCAGGTAAACAGCCTGAGTAAAGGTCACAAGGGTTATTTTCAACTAACTTCAGCAGTCCCAAGAAGCATCTGCTATGCCCTTGGCTGATTTTTTTTCAGAAAGAACAAACTTGAGTACTATCAATACATAGGCCATGGCTTTGTGCTCCAAACATAAACATTTGCTCAAAATATTCAGCTGGGAAAAATTCATGTAAGCAAACAGTAATCTAAAAAAATGCAAGGATAGCCATACTTATATAAAATAAACTTCTAGCAAATACAAAAACAAAACAAAACAAAAATTGGGGATTAGACACAAGGATGAACATTATATAATGACTAAAGAATCAGTCCATCAGGAAGATATAATTCTCATGAACGAATATCACCAAATGAAGGAAAATCAAAATACATAAAGCAACTGCTAATAGACCTAGAAGGAGAGAGCAACAGCAACACAATAATAATAGTAGATTTCAATACCCCAACTTACATCAATAGACAGATCAACTTGACAGAAAATCAACAATGAAACAACACTACATGAGAAATTAGACCAGATGGATTTAATAGATTTTTAAAGGACAATCCACCCTCAAAAATCTAAGTGCAAATTCTTCTTAAGTGCACATGGAATATTATCTAGGATAGGCAGCATGTTGGTTTACAAAACAAATGTCAATATATCATAAAGATTAAAATCATATCAAGTATGTATGTCCTCTCATCATAATTGTATTAAACTAGAAATCAACCACTAAAAGGAAGCAGGAAAGCCTTCACATGTGTGGCAAATAAATAACATACTCTGGAATAACTATAAGTTAACTTAGAAAACAAAGGAGAAATTTAAAAAAATAGCTGGAGACAAATGAAATTGAAGACACACAGCTACCGGAACCCACAGGATGCAGCAAAAATACTACTAAAAGGGAAATGTATACATATACAGACTTAACATGAAGAGACAAAAAAGATCACAAAAAATCTAACTTTACATCTTAAGAAACTGTTTTCTTTATTTGTCATGAATGAAACCAAAAGCTACTAGAAGGAAGGAAATAATAAAAGAACATAAATAAATGAAATATAAACTAAAACACTCCAAAAGATCATTAAACCTGAACTGTTTCTTTGAAATTATTAGACAAGCCTCTAGCTAATCTTCCTAAAAAAAGAAAAAGAGAAAAAAAAGAAAAAAAGAAAAAATTCTAGTAAATAGACTCAGTAAAAGAGAAGTTACAACCAATATCTTAGAAATACAGAGAATCATAAGAGATTATTATGACCATATTTAGACTAATAAATCGAATAACCAAGACAAAAATAGACAACTTTTAGAGCCATACAACCTTCTAAGGATGGATCAGGAAGATAAAGAAACATTTTACAAAACAATTACAAGCAAGGGAATTGAAACGGTAATTGAAATTGATCCAAAAAACAAAAGTCCAGGACCCAGTGGTTTCACTAGCAAGTTCTACCAACCCCTCAAAAATGAACTAATACCTATCCTTTTAAACATTTCAAAAATTTGGGAAGGGTATGCTTCTAACATTTTCTGAGGCCAATGTTATTCTACTATCAAAATCAAACAAGACTATCACACAAAAATGAAGCTACAAATAAATATTCCTAATGAACATTGATGAAAAATCCTCAACAAAATCTTAGCAAACCAAATTCAACAATGCATTAAAGGAATCATAAGAAGTGGGATTTAGTTCAGGGACACAGGATTGTTCAAAACTAGCAAATCATTCAGTGCAATTCATATCAAAATGTGTATATATATTTCATACACTCTTATCAATAGATGCAGAGAAGCCATTGATAAGATAAAACATTCATTTATAATAAAAATGCAATGAAATGGGGGTAGAAGCGCATATGTCAACTTAATAAAGTCCGTATATGATGAACTCACAAGCAAATATAATCAGTGGTAAAAAATTGAAAGCCTTTTCTTTAAAGTCAAGTACAAGAAAAGAATGCTTTTTTTCACCACTACTACTCAAATACAGTATTGGAAGTCCTAACTAGAGCAATCAGCAAGAGAAATATATAAGAGAATCCAAGTTGGGAAAGAAGTAAAACTATCATTATCTGTTCATGACATGATGATATACATAGAAAACCCTAAATACTCCACTAAAAACTATTTAAAACAATGAATCAGTACCATGAAAGGGCAGACTATGAAATTAATATACAAAAACACTGTTGTGTTCCTATAAATAAATAACAAACAAGAGAGTAAGAAATCAAGAAAACAACCTCACTTGGAATTTAATCAGAAAGAATTAAATAACAGGAATAAACTTAAAAAAACAGGTGAGGGCCTCTCTGGTGGCACAGGGGTGAAAGTCTCAGTGCTATCAAACTGTGTGCAGCCACTGCAGCATGAGTTTGATCCCTGGCCAGGAAGCTAACCCACATGGCTCAGCAGACCTCTCCTGTCTCATCCGCTTGCTCACCTCAGCAGTGTATTTCAGTAGATCTGCCTGGTCTGCTCCCCACTCTGTCTCTGGTGAATCCTCTCATCCCCTGCACCTCTGGCCTACACCCCAGATATTGTATGCATTAAAAAAAAATTTTTAATTAGAAAGAAAGAAAACAGGTGAAATACCTGTACAATAACAGCTATGAGACATTATTAAAAGAAATAAGACACAAAGAATTGAAAAGATATTTGTTACCATGGGTTAGAAGAATTATTTTGTTAGAATGCCCATCTTACTCAAAGCAATATACAGATTCAGTGCATTCCCTGTCAAAATAGCAATGGCATTCATCAAAGAAATAGAACAAATATCACTGAAATCTGTATGGAACTGCAAAAGAACCTGAATTGCCAAAATAATCCTGACAAGAAAAATGAACAGAGGCATCCCACTCCTAAACTTCAAGTTTGTCTACAAAGTTATACTAGTCAAAACTGTATGGTTTTGGAATAAAAATAGAATTACCGACCAATAGAACAGAATTGAAAGCCCAGAAATATAGCTACATTTGTGTTGATAGTTAATCTATAACGAAGGAGCCAAGAATATACGCTGGAGAAAGGAAAATCTATTCAACAAATGGTGCTGGAAAAATTGGACAGTCATATATTAAAAAATGAAACTAGACCATTATCTCACACCATACACAAAAATTATTTAAAAATGTATTAAAGACTTTTCTGCAAGAACTGAAACCATGAAATAGATCAAACAGGCAGAATGCTCCACGACATTGTCTTCAGGACTCTATTTGGGGTCTTGACTCCAACAGCAAGAAAACAAAAACAAAATAAACAAATGGAACAACATCAAACTAAAAAGTTTCTGTACAGAAAAGAAACTATCATAAAGAAAAAACGATGCCCTACTTAATATTTGCACATCACACATGTGATAAAAGGCTGTTATCAAGATCTACAAAGAACACATTCAACTAAAAAATAACAACAAAAACCCAATCAGAAAATCAGCAGAAGAACTAAACAGACATTTCTCCGAAGAAGACATATTGATGACCAACATACACATGGAAAATTTCTCATTATCATTTATCAAGGAAATGCAAATCAAAACCAAGAAATACCATCTCACACCTGTGTGAATGGCCATATCAAAAATACCAGAAACAAGTGTTGCGGAAGCTCTGAAGGAAAAGGAATCCAGGGGCCTCCCTGGTGCACAAGGGGTTAAGTCACAGCACTATGAAGCTATCTGTAGCCACTGAAACATGAGTTCAGTCCTGGCCAGGGGCCAGGGAACTTTCCACATGGCACAGAAGACTTTTCCTGTCTCACCCACTGTTCCCATCAGCAGTGTTTTTCAGTCGATCCACCTGTTCTACACCCCACTCTATGGTGAATCCTCTCACCTCTCCATACCTCTGGCCTATTATACTCCAGCTCTTGTATGCATAAATAAATAAATCTTAAAAGAAAAAAAAGGAAAAAGGAATCCTCTTTCAGTGCAGATAGGAATGTAGTCCCTATGGACAAAAATGTGGAGATTTCAAAAAATATTATCCTAAGAATGCAAAAACACTAATTTGACAGATTAGTGCACTCCTGTGTTCATTGCACCACTACTTAAAATAGCCAAGTTATGTTGAACAGCAAATGAGTTTTCAAATCTTTGAAGATGAGGTATATATACCCAATGAATAACTACTTATTTATTTAAAAATAAATAAATAAATCTAGCCATTTGTGAAAGCATGAATGGAGCTGGCAGGGATTATCCTAAGTAAAATAAGTCCAAAGGAGTAAGACAAATACTGAAGATGTTCACTTTACATTTGCAGAATATAAAGACATAAAACAAAGGAACACACTAAACAAACCCTAGAGATTTGACTGTAGAATGGAGGCAGCCAGAGGGGTAGAGTGGGGATTAAGAAGCAAATGGTGGAGGAGGACCAATGGACTCAGGTGGAAGAATATGGGTATGCTTACTGGTGGACATGGAGTCATAACATACAACTGAAGAGGTGTAAACCTATGCCCCTAAATTGCAAACCAATGTTACTTCAATAAAAATATAATAGAATTTTTTAAATAATAATAAAGTAACTATAGGGATAAACTATGCTAGAAAAAAATTGTATTTCACTTGAACTGTGGTTAATTTTCTTTAATCAACTCAACAAATGATTTAAGTAACACCAGCTTATAATGAGTTACTATATTTGTGCTTGATAGGAAATTATTTTTAGAAATAACTAGTTAGCAGTGGCGTGCGTGATCATTTTAACTGAAAATTATTAAAATTTAGTTCATTTGCCTGTTAATTTAGACCTTTTCACCAGTTAATCTTCAGACTATTTCATTTGAAATTATAAATATCTAGAGATAACTTGTAACAATTTAAGTTATAGTGCTATTGATACTGAGTTGCCAAAACTTTAACTATATAAGACTCACATTGTACTACATTTAACATTTGTTTTTAAAAAAGGGGTCTGACTTCTCCAAAGAAGATGCATAGATGGCCAACAGGCACATGTAAGATGTGTTCAACATCACTTTTCAGGGATATACAAATCAAAGACAGGATGAGTTACCAGCTCATGCCTGTGAGAATGGCCCATATTAAAAAAAATTAAAGAAGGAACAAATGTTGATGAGGGTGCAGAGAAAAAGGAACCGTCATGCACTATTCATGGGAATGTAGATTGGTCCAGTCCCTGTGGAAAAAAGTATGGTAGTTCCTCATAATATTAAAAATAGATATATACCATATGACCCAATAATTTGATGACTAAGAATTTGTCCAAAGAGTGCAAAAACTTGATTTGAAGGAATATACACACTCCTATGTCTACTGCAGCACTATTTAGAATAGCCAAGTTATGGAAACACCTAAGTGTCCAACAATAGAAAAGTAGATTAAGAAAATATGGTATAGATACACATGGCACACTACTCAGCCATAAACAAGGTGAATTCTTTGCCAGTTATAGCAACATGGATGGGAATGCAGGGGTTTGATTGTACTAAGTGAAATAAACCAGAAGCAGAAGAAAAATACCAGATGATTTCTCTTATTTATATGTGGAACAGAGAGAAACAAAACAAAGAAACTGACAAAACCAAAACAAACCATAGAAATATAACTGCAGGACTAAGGCTACTAGAGTAGGAGAGAAGGTGGGAATAAGAACAAAGTGGGAAGGAAGGAGAGTGGTCTAGTGTACAGGATCATGGGTTCTTTGTTGGTAGCTATGATATTGTGACATACATTTGAGGAGGTGTCAACCTGTTCCCCTGAGTCACATACAGTGTTGTAAACCAATATTACTTCAGTAAAATAATAAAAAGAGGTCTGTTAGATAAAATATTTATTTTGGTTCTCTATAAAAATTGATATTTATTTTAAACTTATAAAATATTTCTATTATTAGAATCAATGTCAAAATCTATTAGAAACAAACTTAAAATTGTTTACTTTAAATTTTTCTGGTAGTTATATTTGAGTAAAACAGTAAATATTATTAATGAACCTAAACTAAAAATGATACTGTATTTTTGAAAGATAAAAGTTGTAGGTGTTAATAATCATCTTCAGTGTGTATTTTTTTTAATATGGGGCCATTTATAAATTTTAAATAATTATCTGCTATATTCAGAGCCTACTATCCCTTTCAGTTGGATTATTTGATAAAAGGAAAGAAAAGTGTGTTTTTACAGTATTTTATACATACCTAGAACAATAACCAGATTTGCGTCATAAAATATTCAGAAATAAACGAAGTAGCTATGCCAGAGTTGCTCCACAGTCACTCTTGGGGTTAAGATCTTACAGAAAAAGAAAGAGAAGGAAAGTAGTTCTACCTCAAAAAACAGTTCTAGAGCCCACCCCTTTCAGCTTTGTCACTTAATGTCAATGGACTTTCGGAAGTAGAACATGGAAGATGTGAAGAGGGAATTATTTCCTGCAGTCATCTGTATGTAGTAGAAGAAGGAAGAATTATAAACTGCCAAGAGAAAAAAGTAATATTCTGTCTTCAAAACCCTTACTTTGTCTTCTAACCTACGTATAAACTATTTCTTCCAAAGAAATAAGAAGTAAATGTCAGTATTACCAAGCACTCCACCCAGTAAAAGTAGATGTTTGAAAACTTAATTTAAAACATATTTTGTATATTTTAAAGAAAGCTTTTATATCCAAAGATTGTCAGAACACTCATATAAAAAAAGTAAAAAAACAAAATAGGCCCAGCCCATCATCTGGCCACTGCCTGCCATTAAATATTTAAATATATTTAAGTACCTTAAAGTCTGACACTGTAGACTAACAATCAAATAACTGTTTTTGTGTAGGTATACTTTGTGTAGACCAGGATAAAGGATATATTTATAGCATGAACCTACAAATTTTTAGAGACCTTCTAGGAGGACAAGTTTAAATTCACTTCATTCCTTCTTTTATGTTAAATACAGTATTTCAGCTTCCCTATAAATTCTGTCCTGAAAGTTAAGCAATTAAAATGCAAAGATCCTCCACGTTCATCTACACTGTGGCAACCAAATTGCTTTAGGAACAAAAGAATGAATGTGATTTTTATTATGGATAGAAATATTTGAATTGGTGATCAAAGATTTTAGAATTTTACACAAGTCATACATGCTGATGGAATAATCTTACATTACTTAAATAAGAAATATTTCATGACCTTCAAAACAATGCCTGTGGTGAACACTGGTCAAATCTGTCTCTTCATGTAGTACATTATTTTAAGAATATGAAACTATATTCATGTGATAGAAGTGAAACTCATTTAGCAGACTTTGTGTTTTAATAAAAAATATTTGAATCACTTGAATTTTTGCCCTAAAATCAGCCCCACGTTTTATATTAAATTATAAATTTTCAGGTGATTAGCAGAAACATTTAGCCTTCACTTAGATTTCATGACATTCTTTTCAGGAAGTTTATTTGGAGCTGTAGAACAAATATGTTAACATATTTGCTATCTTTTAAAAGAGTAAGGATTCCAAATTTCATAGATGTAATTTCAAGGAGACTTAAAAGACAACAATTTTATTTCATATTTACTTTGAAAGCTTTCCCTCAATTTCATTGTTAAAACTTTTGGTTGACCTTTTTCAGTTGGAAAACATCCTTAACATTGATGGAGTTTTTCATGCTTCTTAGCAATACTAATGAGTTGAATAATTTATGAGGTTGTCATGCGCAAAAGATTTGGTGTGATTTGATATACTTTCAGCCTCTGGTGTTGGAATGTGATTAATAAAAACCTAGAGGCATTTAATTTTTTTCCTATTTAATGTTCTAATTTTGTATATATTGAATATGTTATTTAGGTGTTTTCTAATAGTAAAATCTCATATAAGTGCAAATTTAATTGATTACAGGAATTTTACAGACCATAGCAATAGAGGAAAATATTTTAAAACTCATAAATTCATCTTCCAACCTACAGGAAGATTTTCTTCTTCAGGGAAAATTAGCTAATAAGGAAATGATTGAAAAAGGGAGGTTTTGTATTTTATTTGTAGGTTTAAATAAAACCTAAACTAGTCAAATTCTGGTGCATTTCTCAAAGCATAATAGGAAATCTTAGTAAGTTTGATTGTCTTTGTTGACTGTCTATTATCTTTTATGACTTTGTTTCCCTTCCATAAAGTTATGATAGAACAATGTTTTACCAAACCCTAAGATTGCAAGCTGCCCCATTGCAAGGCATCATCTTAAATAGGTCTGATCAGTCCTCACAGAAGAGGGCAGACTGCTTCCGCCTAAGGGGAAAAAAAAACATGGAGCAAAGATGACAAAGTTAATCAGTCATTTCTTTGGCAATAAATAATAAGATATGCTGAGAACTGCAAATGAGAACATCCTTTGTTTCCTCAGAGATGTGTCTGCTTAACACCTGATTTATCCAAGCTTGTGAAGCCATCAAGATATGACCTTGATGAATAAAAAGCAGCTCTGTAATGAATCTGGAATTAAATTAGTTTTGATGGTATATGCGTGGTTACTATAATGTGCTACTCGTAGTTATCAGAAAATTAGAAAAGCACTGAAAATAAAAAATACTAATGCTGCTAGGCAGTTTGAAAAAAAAAGCTTTAATTATCTGGCTTAATTTTTTAAAAGATTATAATCTTAGAGAAAATTTTCATTATTTTTACCTAATAACCTATTGTTTGTGTTATGTAAAGACTATTACAAACATTATTGTTATTAATTGATAACTCAATTTTAATTATATTACTAACTGAATCTCCATATTTCAAGAACTAGCTAATCTGATGATAGTAAAAATAATTTATTGAAAAGGTAATTCGTATTTTTTAAAAACAGACGGAGAGCAAAACATGCAGGCGACCAACAGTACCACAGTATATTTTTTAATGTCTTAATCTTGTCTTCATCCCATGGTTTTTATAGCCTATTATTATAATTAAAAATGCATTATATAAATGCTGTCGTAAAATATGCTTTTAACAGATTATATATCTGTTAATACATTTAATGTATTTTATATAGCATTTTTATATGAAAACATGTTCTGACGTATCTCCTGGTTTTATGTTGAGGTTTCAGATTGTCGATTTTAAACCTATTGCGAGGAATCAAATAGCTTTATTAAATTAAAAATGTTTATTGAATATTTTCCTCATGCCATGAATGTGCTAGAAGCTGGATTCACAGATTGAGACAAAGTTTATAGCTTTTGACAGCACATAATGCAGTGCTTCTCAGCTACAAAGAGTACAGGATAGATGTCCATGAGTGGTATTGCTGGTGCATAGGATATTTCCATTTTTACTTTTTTTAAAGGTAAATCCAAATCACTTTCCAAAATAGTTACACTAGTTTAGATGGTTACACTAGTTTACTCTCCCACCAACAGTGAAATTGGGTTCCTCTTTCTCGACATCCTTTCCAGCACTTGTTATTGGAAGACATTTTTAATATATGCTAATCTCACAGAGGTGAGAAGATATCTCATGACTTTGACTCACATAACCCTTATTTAAGTGGAATGATGAGTATTTTTCTGCATATGTATTGGTGTGTTGGATATCCGCTTTGGTAAATTATCTTTTACTATCATCTGTCCATTTTTTAATTGGGCTTTTTTTTTTTATTATGTTGGATTGGTTCTCGGTATACCTAACATTTTTACCCCTTATTGACTATTTATGTGTGTATATCTTCCCCCATTCAGTAGGCTGTATTTTTAATCTGCTAATATTTTCTTTGCTTCTGTAAAATCTTTTAATATGAGGTCATCCCTCTTTATTTTTTGCTTTTATTTCCCCTGTCATAGGAGTCAGGATTCTAAAAACCTCTATATCATTGATTCATGAAACATATCAACAGTGTTTTATTTCATCCTGCAGATCCTATATCTAAGCCTTTAATCCATTTTGAATCCTTTTTGGTGCATGAAATTAGAGAATTATCCAACTTCATTGTTTTACATCTAGCTGTCCAGTTCTCACAGCACCACTTGTTAAAGAGACACTTCTTTCAACTGTATAGTTGTAACTGATTTGTCATTAATTAGTTGTTAATGTATGTATGGGATTATTTCTAGGCTTTCAACTTTGTTTCATTGACCCTTTTATCTGCTTTTATTACAGTAGCATATTGTTTAAATTACTGTAGCCTTGTAGTTTAAAACCAGAAAACATGAGGCCTTAATTTTTCTTCTTTCTTTTCAGAATTGCTTTAGATATTTGTGGTCTTTTATGGTTCCATGTAAATTTTGGAATTTTTTGTTTGTGTTTCCTTGATGAATACCACTGGAATTTTAATGAGCATTGCACTGAATGTATATTGCCTTTACTAAAATATTTTGACTATATTACTTCTCCCCATTCATGAACATGGACTATCTTCCCATATCTTTGTGTCTTGTTCATATTTCTTTAATAATATCGTCTAATTCTCATTGTATGACTCCTTCACCTACTTAGTTAACTACTAGATATTTAATTCTTTTGGATGCATTTAGAATTAGAGTCATTTTCTTTATTTTTTTCCTTACTGTTTGTTATAAAAATGTAACATACTTTTGCCTTTTGATTTTTTTTAACCTACCATTTGCTATACTCATATATTGTTTATAATAGCATTTTGGTAAGAGTCTGTAGGTTTCCTATAATAGTATACCAGCTGCAAATAATGATAATTTTACTTCTTTTCTGGTACAAATTCCTTTTATTTATTTTTTCCTGATTCCTCTAGTTATAACATCTAATTCTAGGTTAAACAGAAGTGATAAAAGTAAGCATCCTTGCTTTGTTTCTGATCTTAAAAGGACATATCTCAGTTTTTCATTGTTAAATGTACTATTGGCAGTATGTTTGTGACATTTTGCCTTTATTAAGTTGATGCTGACTCCTATTCCCATCTTGCTAAGAACTTTTTTTTCATAAAGCTGTGTCTTATCAAATGCTTTCTCTACATCTACTGGTTATTTTTATCTGAGAACATTAGGAATACAGCAGGTGAGATTTGGAAGCACAGAGGTAATAACAGTAATTACCACAGTGTGGAAGTATAAAAGGACCTGAGTTACACCTTTGAATGCCCTCATTTGGTGACAGGTTTCTTTGCACAAAAATTTCAGAAAATTATTTTAGATGTTATAATTCCTACCCTCAACTGCTTTTTCTTGGACTATATAACCACCCTCAACTGCTTTTTCTTGGACTATGTATCTTCTATTCCCCTTGGAACATCCACATTAATAAAACTCTATGTAATTACTCAGTTGCCATATGTATTCATTTTATGATAAATTTCAGTGTATACACACAATATTTTAACCACATCCATTCAGCAATTTTGTTAGCAGCATTAAAAGATGGGTTTTCTATGGAATAGGTTCTCTGAGTATAGTATTTCCAAATTCTAAAATTTTTTTTTGTTTGTATGTTATTTCTACATAGAGCGTTAAGGAATTAACAAAATTATATTATGGGTAAAAACTGATGACAAAAATACATATTAATAAACTTACTGCTAGTGGCATGGACTGTTCATAATCTTGTATTCTTATGTACAATTTTTCATAAGTTATATACCTAATTACACATATAATACACTATGTACACACGTAGTATGATGTATTAACAGTCTGGTATGATAAATATTTTCATCAAGGTCTATCAAAAATGAGTTCAATGTTTTTGAACTCAATGAAAGGAGCTGCCTAACTGATAAAATACAGTTTGGCTATATTTGAAAGGATGAATGGAGATCATCTCAAGCCAATAAATGAAATGGTGGCAATCAGGAGAAAGGGATTACACAACACAATGTAATATGTCCAGGGAATGGAAGGTGGGCTCTATGATGACAGTGTAGGGAGTTCTTAAAAATATGAGGCTGAAGATATTATTTAGAGCCATATTGTGAAAGGATTTTTTTAAAATATAGTTTTTATTGTTTTTTATGTCTTTTACATTTGTATTCCCCTTGGGTAGCCCACCACCAATTCACCCGTGATCCATCTCCATGGTCCCTTGTGTTCTTTCTGTTCCATTTTGTGAAAGGATTTATTAATAGACTGAGTGACTAAAGGATTTTTAGTTGAGAAAAAAATCAGGAAATAGAAATTAAGTGACCCACTAATAAGTGGTAAACAGAACAAAACTGCAATCTAATAATCCCCTTTTTACTGTACAGTATGTTGTATGCAGTATACTATAGATACATTTGGATTTTTTTAATTGAGGTGATATTTGTATATCCCCATCAGGTATTACCATATTAATGCACTCACAACCAAACAGGCCAGACTCCACTGTGCTTCCTTCCCTCTTTATTTTTACCCCTCCCCCACCCTTGGTGCTTTAGTTCTTTATCAAGTATCAAGAGTTATTTTTTTTAAACTTGCCATTATATGACTCTTATATTGGTTATTTATATTCCACATTTTGGAGACAGCGTCCAGTATTTATCTTTGTCCTTCTGATTTATTTCAGTTAGCATTAGCATTATCCCTCCCAGCTCCATGTGTGTTGCCACAAATGACATGAGTTTTTTTTTATTTGATCATTGAGTAGTATTCCATTGTGTATATATAGCTCGCTATAGTAAATAGTGCTGCAATAAATATTTCTCTAATAATAAATGGTGGTGAACATTTTTTCATGTGCCTGTTTGCAATTTGAATGTCTTCTTTGGAGAAGTTATCTGTTTAGTTCTTCTACCCATTTTTGGATTGGATTATTTGTTTTTGTAGAATCTTATGAGTTCTGTGTATATCTTTGATGCCAGTCCTTCATCAGATGTGTGGTGTTCAAATATCTTCTCCCATGCAGAGGGTGTCTTTTCATTTTAGTTGTGGTTTATATCACTGTGCAGAATCTTTTTAGCTTGTTGTAGTCCTAGTTGTTAATGTTCTTTTGTTGTCCTTGCTGTTCTGGATAAATCCCCAAAGGCTGATCACTAAAACTTATGTCATGAAATACTTTGCCTATGCTGTCTTCTATTCATTTTATGGTTTCAGGTTTTACATCCAAGTCTTACCCATTTTGAATGGATTTTTGTGTTTTGCGTGAGATTGTTGTCTAGTTTCATTTTTTGCATGCAGCTCTTCAGTTTTCCCAACATCATTTATTGAAGAAGCTATTCTTGTTCCAGTGTATGTTCTTGGTTCCTTTGTCATAGATTAACTATCCATATACTTTTGGATTTATTTCCAGGCTTTCAATCCTCTTCCATTGGTCTTTGTGTCTGTTTTTGTTCCAGTATGAGGCTGTTTTAATTGTTATGGCTTTTTAGTGTAATTTGAGGTCTAGAAGTATGATACCTTCATTCTCATTTTTTTGTCCACATTGATTTTGCTATCTGGGGTCTTTTGTGATTCCATATGAATTTCAGTAGTGTTTGCTCCAGTTCTTTGAAAAATGCCATTGATATTTTTATTGGGATTAAGTTGAATCTGTATACTGGTTTCAGTTGGCTAATCATTTTGACAATGTTGATTCTTCCCATCCATTAGCAAGGAATGTTTTTTCATAAAGACCATTACAGAACATGCACCCCACTTTCAAATGTACCTATTAATTTTTTACTTACTCTTGTTAGTCTATGATCTTTGAAGATATATTGCTATTGTATACCAATATAGATAAACAGTGTCATTCACAGGGTGTATATTCCATATCATTTATAATGATATTTTAAAATAATTTTGACATCTTTGAACAGCTGCTGTCAGCACCATTCTTTAACTACTCCCTTATTTTGTATAATTAAAGATAATTATTGCTTAATAACTGTTCTTTCATTTTCTGGGCCATTTCCTTACCTTGCCAAGACATATGTTACCCCAATTTTTCATGGTTTTAAGGTAAATTTTTCCACACTTAACTTTGTAATAGATTTTAAAAAGGCAAATCAATTGTCATTCCCCATGTTAATGTCAATCACTTCCAGAGAAAATCTTCTCCTCTCTCAACCCTCATTCAAGTTGTCTGGTTCATCTTTTCTTTTATTTCAAGAATTGTCAAAACTTTTTTTCCTTCCACTTATGTTGTTCATCTGCCATCTACCCTTTCAACCTATGATGCAAGTTTTCTTTCCTTTGTCCCTTCAAGAAAAGAAACTTGCTCAGTGTAGAAAACCTAGAAAATGTGAAAAATGTTTAAAGAACATGGAAAAAATCACCCATAGACAACTGTATAAAGATAGATGTCTTTACCAATTTGGTGTATTTATTTTAGGCTTGGTTTTTTGTAAACATGCTTTCTCATGGTATCCAAACACTTTTCTCTGTACCCATACAGTCACAAAGATGAATAATATGTTATCTCTGGCTTTTGATGTTTAGAAGATTTCAAGCTAGCCCAAGTTAACTATCTATCTGTCTGTCTATCTATCTATCTATCCGTATTTTAGCATTTTCCCACAAAGTGTACTGTTTATTTTTTAATGTAATGAAATTTTATTTAAAATATTTTAAAGTCATCTGAACTTTATGGCTAATCAAAAATCTACCAACTAATATCCATTCTACAATGCAGAGAGAGTCTGCATTTATCATCTTGCATATTCTTAAAATGTGGTTTATCAAATTTCCTTTAAAAAGCATAGGATGCAGTTTTCTGTAATACATTCATTCCATTAAGAAAATTATTAAGTTAGCATTTCAGACCTATATAGTGCTGCACTTAAATTCAATAATATTTTCTTGCACCTTTTTAATTGCATTTTTTTAGTTTTAAAATGCTGTTTAGGAATATCCCCTTTGTTGGTCAGCTATAAGAAATATTGCTTACATATGAATATTTTGAATTAGGACTAAATGAAATTCCGTTTCTGCTGTCAGAACCAAATTGTAAAAATGCATTGCATGTCTTTGAAAATCAGTATACTCTATTAGCAGGCCTGTCAATATAAAAAGTGCATTCCATTTCCACCTCTTGCTCTAATAACCTTTTCTGTGTTACTTTGAAGCAGTTCATATAATCAGAGTATATTGTCAGCTTACTGGAGTTGGGGAAGCATGAAATGAAAATCACGTTAATATTGATCCAATTCTTTTACTTGCAAGTGTCCTTGATGTCCTTTTCCACTCAGCAATAACTGTTGATGTTAGGTAGCCGTTTTCCTTTTTTTATTTCTTATATCCTAGCAAATCATTTACAAGCATAGCTAATCTGAATAAGAATTTACCACTTAGAGTAATTTCTGTGAACATTTCATCTTAATTAATGCCCATATTGCTGATTCAACATGTTTACTATACCACTGAAATATTTTCCTCAAGCTTTTCAGAGACTACTCTACCACAAATATAATATTTATGTCAACTTTAAGTCAAGAAAGGTCTATACAAGCTCCTTGTTGGTAAAAAGATAAAGAACACTGTAATCTAGTGTGATGTAATGATGTGTTAACATTGATCATAAGAAACATGAGTGATTGGTTTAAATATTGCTATTTCTTAATCAAGTTCATTATAAACTTGAAGCTTATATAGTTTTAATTTTATGTTGGTATAGATGATACGTATTTTGGATTCTTCAGTATATTCTCTGTCAGCAAAAATGAATTAAAGTAGGAACCATTTTAAAGCCCAGTGCATTCAGACTAAAAAAAAAAAAAACCCTAAAAAAGGCGGAATTTGATATCTAAACTGTACAGAATTATATCTGTGTCTATTAAATTTGTCAGTAACTACTCAGATTGTTACTTAAAGTGTGTTTGAAACAAATAGAAACTGTATTGATGAAAAAGTCTTTCACCTATGGATATACTTGCCTTAAGAAAATGATTTCCTTCTAATAAAGTGAAGCTCTTGACTCAATATCAGATACAAAGTACTTGAGATTTCCGGTTATTCTTTCTAATAGGTTTTATTATCACTAACAGTTTTTACCATTCAGATTTTTCCACCGTAGAGTCTGATCTCTGAAAATAAAACTTTTTTATTTTTACAGATGAATTTTTTTAGTCCTTAGTCTTCAATTGGTCTATCATTTTATGTCATCCTCATTTATAAATCATAAGGAAAGAAATACTGTGTTATAAGTAAAACACATCTATTGATAATTTTGAATTTAAATATTTGCTTGACAGTAAATGGTTCTTGCAGTAGCATACTCTATGTATGTATCTAATACTTTTGTCACCCATTAAGGTTAGCATAAAATATATTTGTGCTACAAGCATCTCTATGTACTGCATGTTCTTTTATATTTTTTGAAATGCCCAAAATTGTAACTTCTCAGCAGTAGATTGATTTGTACATATTATTGCATGAGATAATGTTACCATATCTAATGTAATTAGTTAAGACACATATTTATTTTAAAGTCTTTTCCTCTTAGTGGAAATTAAATGATAATTTCCAATGCTAAAAGCACTGTCTGTAACTGTATTTGCTAATGATTTAAAATTTAATGAAAATAATCTTTATTGTAAAATCTTCCCAAGTATCCATATCCATATGTCATTAACTGTAAAAAAAAAAAAAAAAAAGTACTTGGTTTTGAAAAATTGCAGCATTTTATTTATCTTACATAGGAATAGATTTTGTCAAAAACATATTTTATAAGCTAAAACTACTTTGAAATGGCAAATACTGAAAAGAATTTCTCCTTCAAAAAATAATGCTGTCTTGTGAAACTGATTTCCAGATGTTTAGGAACACTGGAATTTCCTGATAGTAGATTTAGGTAAAATTAAAATTAGACATATTTCCATTTTCTCCATCTCTTCCAATGACAGAAGAGAAGTAGTTATTAAATACATTATGTAATTCTCTAAAACAAATTCTGGTATAAACTTTTTTGTGTGAAAGCAGAAGTTCTTTTCCTTCAAATATTCAAGATATTAAGAATATTCATTGTCTTAAGATAACCTGTATAAAAAAATGTAAAACACATGTCATAGATCTGTGTGCTAATATAATTTTATTTACTAATATCTCTAAATGAATTTTATGGTTATTGGGAAAAAGTGATTTTTAAGCTGCCTACATTCCATTCAATTTTGCATGTACTTCAGGATACCTGTGTACATACTATCCTCCCTATTTCAGGGAGTATCCAATTTAGTGGAAGAGTTGAAGAGCTGTATTGTCTTACAGTGATTATAGACCATGTTAAGATGGAGGTAAGATGATTAATCCCACTGAAGGAAAGGAAACCATCATTTGTTGAATGCCTCTTGATGGTTAGGCTTTGTGATAAGACCTTAGATGTCTGCATTACCGTAGCTGAGTTTTATAATCTTCATATCAGCCTGTTTTTTTCCTCCTTAAATAAATCTTATAAGCAATCCGGCATTTCCTTCTTGTTCATTTTTAAATTATGTGCTCAGTAAACTCTTTAATCACAATAATTTATTTTACCAAAATTTTAACAAATATTTTTGAATTCATATCATATAAAAATATGCATGCATTTCAAAACGCTTTAACATACACTATCTAATTTTAATATAGCAAAAATATTTTGAGAGTTAGGTTAGGAAATACTTATTCCTCTTTCACAGGTTTGAAACTGAAATTAAGATGTCGGCCTATATTTTTCCCAATATGTTCATAATGAATGTTTACAGGAAAAGGAAGAATTGAAGATCACAAAATCCAACTTCCTCATTTATGAGGAATCTGTAAAGGACATAAAGATAAATATAACAAGTCATATGAATTTAACGGATTACTATAGGAATTATGTTTATATTTTGACTTGCTTACTGAACAAACATATAAGTGTTGCCACATTGTTTAACAGTTAACACATTAGAAATTGGTCTAATAATAGAATCCCAAAAGATTCCAGAAAAACATAAAAAATAATGATTGTAGTATATTAAGACTTATTTATAAGATACAAAAGTAATGTAGAGGAGGGAGTAAACAGCAAACTGACTCTTGAAGGACAAGGAAAATAAGAGTACCATTTAAACATACATCAGACTTAAAGCTTTGACGTAGTCTGGCATCTTTGAGAACAAAAGTATTCAGCTCTTGGGGCTATGAGGTGTAAAATTGTGAGGTTAAATAAGCAGGTGCCAAATCATGAGTTGCAGACCATGTATTTAAATTGTAAAAATCTGTGCCTCCCCAGTGGCGCAGCGGTTAAGCGCTGAGCTGTGGAACTATCAGCAGTGGCGACGCGATTTCACATGGCGCAGCAGACCTCTCCTGCCTTGCCCACTGCTCCCCTCAGCAGTGTATTTCCCTCTCGCTGCCTGTTCTGCTCCCCACCCTGTCTCTGGTGAACCCTGTTGCCGCCCCATGACTCTGGCCTGTGCCCCAGCTTGTATACATAAATAAATAAATCTTTAAATAAATAAATGAATAAATTGTAAAAATAAAATAATATTGAAAATGTATATTTACATATTTTCATATAGTAAACATATAAGATAGATACCTGGGTAGACATATACATACATACAAAATTTTTGATAAATGACAAATTCAAGTCTTATTACCATAGTTAATGCAAAGTTAGTAACGATAGCATAAAACCAATAAGAAGTTAATGCTATGCTTTGTAATGATTTGTAATGGGTTTATATCTTTTCTCTTTGTGCATTAGCCACACATACATTATCTGTGACATATATTGTAAATTACTTTTTTTACTTAGTAGTATAAATGTCTTAGAGTTGACAGAAACAAAGTAACATGTAGCATTTTTCTTTACATTGTTTATATTTATCAATAGAAGAGGGTCTAAAGGGCACATAAAATGATTTCTTTGACTTGATTGTCCAAACTTTCCAGATAGCCATATTATCTAAATATATTAAGATAAGTTAATGTCTCCAGTTTGTCACTTTTTAATTTTAAGTTGGATTTATTTAAAATAGCAGTAAAATTATTTTAAATATAATGCAATTATAGGAATAATACTAGACTATAGCAACAATACTAACATTTTAGCTCCTTTCTACTTCATTTTTAAAATAACTTTGTTTCTCATGGATGCTTGTTTATTAAGAGAACTATTAATGGAAAAGGAGCTTTATTTGGATTCATACAATGCACTATTTTATATTGGATAATATTTTCACAAACAGATCTTGAGTATATATATTTTACTAAGGAATCCAATGTGCAAGAAATGCTTTCCTGTGTTTGTTCTTTGTAACATGATGTGGAAAATTTAACATAAGTGTAATTTTAGATTTAGTTTCATTAGTATTATTTGGTGGCATTTTAAAATTCTGAATCCTTTTAAATTTTATGGCATTTTCATCTTTTTTTTAAGAAAATAAACTATCCAACATTACTTATAATTCACATTTTCAAATCTTGGGTATTCTGATGGTTTGTGGTTTTCACTTGTTAATTTCTTGATGAATGGCTAAAGAGGCCAAGAAGTGCACTCAGTCCAACATGTCTTCTGAAGATAGATGATCTCAAATAAATTCTCTTCCCAATAAGATTTTGATTTGTTAGGTGTTAAACCAATTCTTTCTAAGGACAGTGTTTATAAGCCTTGTAATGAGACAGCCCTTAGAGACCTTACCTCCTTTTGCCTGTAATTTTGATGAATGAAGCTCTAATTCATAAAAGATATTGTGATTGAAAAGCACCTTGGATCTTGTACACTTTAATTTAGATAAATGTTTGGTTCAGTACCATAAAATCAGGAAGTTTACTGAGCTGCAAACTAATAGTGCTTCAACAGGGCTGATAAGTTCAGTGTGTTGGTATGAATTAATATATCTCTTAAAAACATAATTGTTTTATTGCTTTAATACTAATGTGGATAAAATTGAAAGCTTACTATGCATTTTAGAGCTTGCCTTTTGTATTTAATTATATTTTATTTATTGGTAGATTATAATTTAAATGTCACAATTACATAAAGCTATTTTTGTAAATGACAATAGAGATTATATAGGGCTGTGATACAAAGAAAAAAATGCTTTATTAGTTTGACTCATACTTAAAGGCCTTTATTGACTAGGTCCCATAAATAGATAGATTCCCTTTTATGTAAATACATAGATTCTCCATTTTGTCCCCCAAAAGAAGGAAAGTCACCAGACCTCTCTGAGATAGCTTGGAATTATCAGATTAAGAAATACTCAGTGGTCACTTTTTGTCTCTGTTTATTCATTTATTCAAAATTTATAAGAACTTGTTCCATGCCAGGCATTGAACTATGAACTGAAAATACAAAGCTGAAAATACAAAACTGAAAATACAAAGACGGAAGTATGTATCCAGTCATCAAGGAGCTTCCAGGTTATGTGCAGATAACAAGCAAACAAACAATTGTAATGACAATAGTTTTCTGTACAAGCTGGATTTATGAAATGTGGTGGAAGCCTAAAGGAAGGGGCATACAGATCTACCTTAAGAAAACAGAGAAAGAATCATGGGGTGGGTAGATTCAAACTTCAGATCAGCAAATGTTAATGGCATACCTGCTGGTTGCCACTCAGCCTGCAAAATGAAGCTCTAACCTAGTGTAGAAGACAAACACATTAGCACTGTACATGTGGTTAAGTTATGTGTATCCTGTGAAAGTACAGAGGAGTTGGCTAGGAAGAGCACCTGTGGGTGATGACTTTTAAAGACAAGAAGGATAATGGCATTGATAAGTCATGCTAAGGCATTTAGATTTTATCCTATACTATAAGCCTTGCATTCAGTGTTATTGATTGGGAAGTATTAATAAATTTTAAGCAGGATAATATGCTTAACTTGTATTTTTATAAAATCACTCTGATTAAAGTTTGGAGGCTACTGTGAATAAGGGAAATATTGAAACCCTCTAGAACAGAATGATAACCTATGATAGGGTAGTCACAGTCACCTTATTGAATGCTAGATTTAATTTTTAAGTAAGCGGGTAGATTAAAGTAGGAGGACACAAAAAAGCAAAAGGTGATTTGTTTCAGGTAAGGGGAATATGGAATTAGGAAAATCCAGCAGAAGAGGTCTAGAAAAATATGAATATAAAGAATTCTAGAGAGAATTCTTGGCTGTTCATCGTTGGGTTTGCCTCTTTTACTTTCTCAAATGGTATAAACTCTCAGTTTCTTAAATTAAGTTACTACCAGAGAAGCAACAAGTTCTAAAGACAACTACCCTCATAAGGTTACTATTTTACCAGCTTTACGTCACTAATAAACCAAATCAATGAAGGTAAGGTTCTAGAGCCTTCAGTAATCAACCTTTGATCTTTCATTACAGAAATTATCTGTGTGCCAGTGAAAAAAGAATACACATAAAACCTATTTAATTCCCCTCACTCCCCAGGTAGCATTGATATACAACAGTGTCTCTGCGGTGTATATCAAAATATATTTAACAATCCATTAGGTTATTTTTTCATTGATTTTGTTGACTTTTTTTTAATTGAAGTAATATTGATTTACAACGCTATATATGATTCTGAAATATAGGCTCACAACCTTCAGATGTATGTGACCATACTATATCTACCACCAACAATCTATTACTTTATTCTGTTAAGCTGTATTTTAATCATGCTTTCTATATACTGTTTATCCCGTAAGAGCAAGGATGAGAAATGGTTTCTTCCAGCTAATGATTCTCGACTATACTCTTGTGACATGACTGCGTTGGCATCATGTGCTGTTTACTCCTCTATGGCCTAACTTTTGGTCGGGATGTTGTTTAAGCAAACAGATAATTCACTCTGCATATCTAACAAAAAAAAAAAGAAGTGTGCAGGCTGAGAAGGAGGGAGCTAACACTATTTTACAATGCAGCTTTTATAGCAGCTAGATGCACTTCCAAGAAAATGGTTGAGCGAACATCAACAATGTATTAATGAACTGTTGGAAGTCCTATATTGCGCCAAGGAGAATTGGCCAATTAACTTCAGTATAGTTAACTGGAGAGAATTTTAGCCAAAGGCATGACAAGATTTAGAGAATAACTCCATGTGTGCCTAATACCATAACCTCCCCCTAGAACTATGATACAGCACTATGTAGGGCAAATTGATTAGACTGCCATTTTCAGAACCACACCAAATGAGATTTGAAGGTATTTTCCTAATTAATCCTATTTCTTAAAAACCTGTATTCTAATACTACATATAGAACACAGTAAATGACATTTCTTCCAAGTTGAATTCCAACTTCAACTAATATGAACTAGGGTTTTTAGCTGTATGAACGTATATGTAATTCACTTGTAGTTCAGATAATTTTCTGTTCATTGTCACCTGCCAAAGCATGTGTTTAGACATAAATACCAAAATATTTGAACAGTAAAATCCATGAGGAATTAAAAAATATTTAATTTCTAACCTTTACATAAATTTACACTGATTAACATGTTAATGATGAATAAAATTTTCTATACTCCATTGTCCTAACTTATTTTTCGATGTTTAAATTTGGATTTTTGTATTATTTGTATATAGCAAAATAAAGATGCCATTTAAGTGATTCATTAATTAGTATTGCGGGATAGATTTTATTCATTCCTAACTCCAACTCTCCACATCTTCCCAGTAACAACTGTTTTTTTCCTTTAGCTGTGTAAGCTTGTTTTCTTCATACTTACCTACTTTTAAAAAATGATCAGTCTAAGAGTAAGCTTGTGGATTAGCAAACTGATTTTTTGGTGAGGTGCAAATTATCTCTACAAGCTTCAGTGATCTTAGAGTCCCAAGGCATGAATTATAGAATCATTTCTCAAACACCAACCAACTCTCATGTTCCTCACCAATACTTATAACTTTCTCAGCCTACTTCCTCCTCTGTAAAATAAGGTCATAACTCCTGCCTTTCTCACAGTTATTCAAAAGACCAGGTAAAGAAGGTAAAAATAAATTTTAATTACAATGTAATATGTAAATGCAGTGTATAATTATAAGAAACTAAGATCTAATACTGAAAGCAAAACAATCACAGTGATCTAAATTATTATGTTTTGGTTGTGATTAGGCACGGAAGAAGATGTAGTAAAATCAAAGAAGACTTTCAGAAGCCAAGCAATTGTGAATCAGAATGCTGAGACAGAACTTATGTTGGAAGGAGACGACGATGCCGTCAGTCTGCTACAGGAGAAAGAAATCGACAATCTTGCTGGTAAATTTTTAAATATTTTTCTTCTATTTGTTGTTAAGTAATAAATGCCCACACAAATTTACTGAATTATCCTGGTGAATAAGCGTGTGCCAGTTTGGGGAATAATGCTCAATCATATGAATGTTAATTTACATTATCTCGTTTCGGGTATCAGAGAGAAGATAAGTATTTCTGGTATTAAAAAGAAGGAAATCCTTATTAAACAAATATGTATTTTACTCAGAATAAATTAATAGCATCTGCTTTCTTTCTAAAGAAGGGAACTTGTCATATCAGATAAATCGGACAGAGCACAAATTGTTCCCATCTAACTACTTAAATAATCGAAGGAGAACATAAGGATCGACTCATTGGCATGCATGCCTCTAACTTGAGTGGTCGCTTCGGGCAGGTGACCACTGAATTTGCCATTTCCTCCATGTTTGTCATTCCTCTGAATGTTCCCTCCCATACTTGCTGTTTTTTCTTTGTTTGCCTGTCCTCACACTGCTCATCATCACTAGCAACAGTTGTCTTTACTACCCACTCTTGGTTTCACTTTCTCCTGGTTCTGTTCTATGATCAATTCATAGCTGCACCTGCTGTGACCAGATGGCATGTGGTCATTTATACTGTTAGCTGGTACCATTTTGAAACCATTATTGAGAATATGGTAAAGGTAATTTATTTTATGAAGATGCCTATATAATTTGGCTCATGATTTCAGAAGTCTCACTGATCCCTGGAAATCAGTCTATCGAATTAGATCCTAAATCTCAGCTTAAAAATTATTGCCTTTAGAATCTCAAAATATAACTCAGTCTTATTTTAATTTCATCTTTTCAGTTCCATACAACATTGGAGTGGAATATGGCAAGAGAATTATATTTATAATTCTGTTCACAAACTAAAAGTCCTGTTTCCAAAAATATAGTGAAAATGATTTGGTATGCTTTATGAAAGCCTCCACAATAATTTCTACCAATTATAGTTTTCTCTCTTTACTAAAGAGAAGGTGTTATTGTTAATTGTAAACTGAAGAGGGCACGTCATTCTTCCTCTTCTAGAAAACATTTAGTAAGTTCCTGGATTAGCTGTATATTATTAAAATACCTGCATTATAGAACTTTTTTTTATGTAAAACTAATCTTAAGTCTATGAACAGGTGCTTGCCTTGAATTCCTAAGTAAATGTTCAAGTTTTGATTTTGTTGCATACATGTTTTACTGAGGCTATTTGGAAATTTAAGCAAGTGAAGTCTATTACTTTATTTCTTGAAGATTTGTTTTTTTCTTTTTGTGGTCTTATTCCTAATGAGCTAGAGAAAATTCACAAAATTTCTCACCTTTTTAGCTACTGTGTTGCCTTTCCTTGTTCATATATGCTGACAGATATGTTCAACAGTTATACAATTTAGTTTAGACTTTCTGATCTTTAGTTCCCATTAAAGGTAATTATACAAATTTGAACAGTCCTTTGAAGTTTGCTATAATAAGTTCTGCCCAGTTATAGCACAAAATCAAATACAGACTAATATTAGTTTTATGGTTATCTCCTTTATTGGTAGCTAAAGTAATGATTAATATTAATTTATGCTCATAAAAAATTCCCAAAATATGTGTAAGTTAAATTATCAAAAGAAAAATGAAAGTATGCTTGAAATAATTTTTTAAGATCAAATTGTGTGGCTCCTGACTGCTATTCTTCTAACTTCTGTCTTTGAAGAGATTTTTCTTTTAACACAACTGTACCTATTCATATCCACTTAGTTCTAACTCATAATCTTTTTGCCAAATCTTTGTTTATTAAAAGTCTTATAAGCTAACCTAACTATTGATCCTCTGCCTAGTTTATAGTATCATTTTAAAGCAGCAGTCCACGAACAATGTATACAGTAGAAAAGAAATAGGGGATAGACACTGTGTAAGGAAGAAGTAGGAGTTACAGGAATAGTCTGCATAATTTATAGGAATATGTAGATTCATTTTGTAAATGCTGAGACCTGTTCATTAATTTAAACTGAGAAGACAATGACAATGTCACATAAAAATCATTTTTTTGAAAGTTACTAACATCCTTATTCTTAGATTTAAAAAATCTGTTAATATTAAGTTTCAGACAACATAAATATGTACGTTTTATTGTTCTGACAAATCTTGTTCAGGTAGTTGTTAGCTCTATCTCAGAAATTTGAAACTGTTAAATAATAACGTTCTTATTATTTCTAATTTGTCATTCTAAACAGCCTGACACTGCTAAACTGCCTAAGAAAACATCACTCTTGCATGGTCTCTAAATCGAAATTAAAATCCAATATATACAAAAATCTATGTATAATATTTATATATTCTCTTGGTATCTGGGAATATTAAATAATATTTTAAAAATACCTATTTTCCATCTCTGAGGTGCAAACTGTGGGTTTATGTTTCCTTAACCTAGTGATATGGCTCAACATTAATACAAGAAATGTACCTTCAAAAATATAACAATAATTATTCCTCTTATATTTTGGACTTTATATGAATGAATACATCATTTTTATAATGATAATGGTAAACCTAAACCTGTTGATAAGCATCATTAATTTTCTGTTCTCACAAAATTGTTTTGCTGACATAGGCACACAGATGAAGATACCATACTTTATAATTTGCCAATACATAATATTACCTAATAGTCAAGGTAATTCAAGAGGAAAATGTGCTAATTAGATTAGGAAACTAAGTGAATGTATTGATTTAGTTAAGATTAATTCTGGACTTTTTGTGTGAAAAATGGGGTCAGTTCTGTTTATTATAAAGAAGAGAAAGAGAAACAGTAATAGTAGGAACCAAGCTGTTCAAAGGGTTCTGTGTACAATAACTTATTTAATATTTAAAATAATCCTATGAGGTAGATAATATTATAGGCCGAATTTTACAAGTGGGGATATGGAGGCCAAGAGAGATAAAGTAATTTGTGAAAAGTTAACTAAATAAAATAATATATCTTCAAAATGCATACTGTATGGTTTGAAGAAAAATTATACCAAATATCTTATTTAAATATGTTTGCATATATGTATATATAAGTATATATGTATTATATATATATTTTATATGTGTATAAAAATTTAAAAGAATCTTCTAAAGTGATATAAAGCCAAAATCCTAAGTTTATAATTCAGTCTTTATGCCATTATGTATGAATATACATAATTAATTTTAGTTTTATATGCCCAAAATCATTCTGGTAGGCTAAACATCTAGTAAATGAAGTATTTTTTAGCACAATAAAAAATTATCAATTATAATCTTTTCTCCATTTTCATTGGCATTTTCTAGTTTTACTCAAGATAAAATGTTCCACAATGTTTTACAGCCTTGAGTGTCATATAATTCTCTGTTTCACTTTTAGTTTCCTTTCTTCCCAAGCTGTTCATCTCAAGAGGCAAGTTAAATATGTGTGATTATTAATTACTCAACTTATTATAATTACAAATTACTATTATTATATAACCCAGACATGTGTCAGTCACTTAAATAATTACTATATTAATAGCATCTAACTTAATTTATTTTAATTGCTCTTTTAGTTTGTAGTGATACAGAAAATGAATTAGCACCTAAGATTCCATGTGTAACTAAAAATTTCAATATACTAATTAAATTGTTACTTAAAACTAGAATTAATTAGCATAATTTAACTGATTTTAATCTAAAATATTTTAATTTGAGACTAAGCTTAAGCTATTTCTTCAAATAATTCATTAGTAAAATTTAAGATTGGCTCAAATTTCTATGAACGGAGAAGTTACTTAATTCAATTTATAGTTCAGTTTTATTTCTTTTAGAGTGATAGTTCTGTCACACATACTGAATAACAACATAAACATTTTCCATAATAGAATTGAAATTCATACAGATTCCTTGTTTCTTCTAAATGTTAGTAATTTTTGCTAATTTAGAGAGTGCTGAGTTATGATGATAATGGTCCCTTATATCAGTTTTGTAAATAAAAAAAAAATTTCTGTATGTGTTACATATGTGACATATATTTTAATGCCATTATTTTCAACAATCCACTCATCTATTTAATGTCAGATAATGTGAAAGATTTTCCAATTTTATGCTTATGTCCGAGCATCTTTCTTTACCGGAATTATCTTTCCTACATTTCTATTTACAACCTCCCCTACCTCCTCCTTTAAAAATTCATTTAGAACTCTTTAAAACACTATGCATTATTCACTGGTTTATTTTGTCACCGCCCGGTAGGGTTTTTTTGTAACAACTTTATTGAGATAAAATTCACCTCCCAATACAGTTGACCATTTAAAGCACAAATTGAGTAATTGCTAATATATTCATAGAGGTACACAAACATCACCACAATTTTGGACCATTTTATCACTTCAAAAAACCCTCACACTTTTTGACAGTTAGCCACAATTTTTCATTCCTCCCCAACACACAAACACTCAACCATAATCTATCACTAATCTACATTCTGACTCTCTAGATTTGTCTGTTCTGGACACTTCAAATAAATAGAATTATATAATATATAGTCTTTTGTGACTACCTTCTTTCAGTATGTCCTCTTCATGGCAAATAATATTCCATTATGGATATATCACATTGTGTTTATAGATTCATTACCTGATGGATATTTACATTATTTCAACATTTTGCCTATTGTGAGTAATGCTACTCTGAACATTGATTTTAGGTGAACATATGTTTACATTGCTCTTGCATATATACCTGAGTATAGAATTTGGGGATCAACTAATAATTTTATGTAAATAATTTTAAGTAATTAATAATTTTTTGAGGAACTGCTGGCTCTTCTTCCAAAGTAACTTTTTACTTTTCCATGGCTAGTGTGCAGGATATGATTTCTCTGTATCCTCTCCAACACTGGTTATTATGTGTCTCTCCTATTATTACCGCCCCTTTTGATTATATAATTTCTAGGACACATCATGAAAAGCCTTGCTTATTGTAGATGCTTTTCTGTATATTTTGTCTCTATTTTAGACTAAATTTGTTGAGTATAGCAGTCTTATCCTGTGTAGGTTTTTCTATGAAAAAAAAAAATCTTCAAACACAGCTACTTGTCCTTAACACTTTGTGTGCCAGTGCCTTTTAAATTTACCAGCCCCTGGGGCCAGCCATTTTCTGTGCGGCTGCATGAATGGTATAAGCATTCAATAAAACACACACAACTCCTGAACTACTGGATATTAAAAAAACTGTAATATCTCTCATAAAACACCTTACACTTTCACCAAAACAATGTGTAAAGCTTCTAGACTGAATACGATCAAAGAAATAGCTCCTAATAGTTCCTCAGCAGTGCATTTCTGATCTGCTGTTCTGCTCCCCACTCTGTCTCCGGTGAACCCTCTCGCCGCCCCATGCCTCTGACCTGTAACCCCAGCTTGTATGTATAAATAAATAAATCTTTAAAAAATAAAAAAATAAAAAATATATATAATAAAGTTAGAGGAACAAGAGCATTCCGAAAGCTAAGTTTTTCCCAAGAAATGCCATTAAAAAAAATTATTCAAAAGCACAGAAAAATTTCTTTAATAGTGTAATTGAGTAAGAGTATAATAGAAGAGAACAAGTTCAGTGTTAGAAGCAGATAAACTCTGACTCACATTATATCTGCTTAAGCCTCACTACTTCAAGCAATACAATTCAGTATGTTTAATGAACATTCTTTCCCTGACAAAACTAGTATTTTTTAAAAATTCTTCCATGTTCATTTTTATGTAGTTTTAAATTACAGAGTCTAACTAAAATTGAATCAACTGATATTTGTATTTAGGGGGAAAAATGTCTTTTAAACATTCTGTATTCTCTAAAATGCATTTTGGTCAGAATTTCCCCTTAATTTTTAAACCCATGTGTATTTCAAGGGAAATTTAATCCATATGTCCCTGACTCACTCACACTTAACTCATCAAAATGTTGTTTAGTAAAAGCTATTTGATGTTGAAAAAGCCTTATGAGTCTTTATAAGTCTTTTTTTTCTCTCTCTCTCTTTGAATTAGGAAGTTGCTTTGCCAGTCATAAATAGTATACCCAAAGGGTTCATGTTCAGCTTCAAACACAGAATTCACTGAGCTCTTAGAAACACTAACGCATGCCTTTAAAAAAAAAAAAAACTGAAATATTTACATTCTAACTTAATTTTTTAATTCAGTTAAAGACTTGTAAGAGATAAAATAAAAGCTTCACCTAGAATATCTAGCCTTTTTAATTGCTTTTCATTATTTTTGTAATGCCTGTATGACCATTTTGGAATCTGCAAATATTTTGCTGTATTTATACTTAAAATACTTTTAAGTTTTCTAAAATATATGTCCCCTCAACCATGGATTCTTCAGTCTATAAAAAATATCTTTTAAGGGACTTTTAATTGTAAAATCTCTGCTAATCAAACTATGTAAGTTTAAAATATAATAAAAGAACATAATTTAACTATGATTATTAGATAACAGCCATGATTCAAATCATATATAGCATTCTTACATCTTTTCTATTAAGAGTAAGTCATCCATTGTTGTGGCAAGTGTTTTACAAACCACTTTAAGTCTATTCTTCCTAATACAGTTTTTTGGTTGTCTCTAAAAGAATTTCTTAGAAAGTAATTCTTCTGCAAATTTATAGTCATACAACCAACCTGAAAATTAGGGGAAATAAACAACTCAACTAATTTATCAAGGAACCATATCTTTCCTATATGTAGAGGACTAAACTTTCGTATTCATGTTTTTTAAATATGATATGAAGGAGGATATTAGCCACCTATTGAAAATATATAGGTCATCTTCTTTGTCACCCTTGGGAAAAAAACTGAAGATAACAAAACCATTTTCCTGCCGCCACACTGTGGATGTCAGCAGTTTGGAAAGGACAGATGTGATGTATTTATCATGTAACTGCCACACATTTGAGTGTCCTGCTGCTCTTTTTGAAAGTCCTTGTCACTAATTTAAACATTTAGTAAAAAACTGATTTTGCTACATGTATGCTATATATAAAAGGGCAAATATGTCTTTGTACGTATTAAAAAATCTTCTATTTATTTATTTCCATGATTTGATGTGCACAGTCAGAGTACTAGCCTACAGAAGATACTTCAACATAACAGCACTAAGGACAGGGCAATTAATGTGTAAGTAATTATTCCAGTAGAATCTGTGACATCAATTCACATTATTAATTGAATAGAAATAAATCTAAAGTGTTTTGTTACCAAAGAGAAGGGAAATTTTGATAACTAAATACTGTTAATATATGCTCCAGATAAAAATGTTTTATGTAATTTTCTTGAGCAAAAGATGTTGAATGTTTTGTGTTTCCTATTCAAAAATTCTGTTGAAATTTTCTTTTAAATCACAAAGACAGGGGACTCCCTGGTGGCTCAGGGGTTAAACTCTCAGCACTATCACGCTATTTTCAGCCACTGCAGCATGAGTTTTTCGTTTTTTTTTTAAAGATTTATTTATTTATGCATACAAGCTAGGGTACAGGCCAAGAGGCGTGGGGTGGCAAGAGGGTTCACCAGAGACAGAGTGGGGAGCAGAATAGGCAGATCTACAGAAATACACTGCGAGGGCAGCAGTGGGCGAGGCAGTAGAGGTTGGCTGCACCATGTGGGAATCTCCCCAGCCAGGGGTCGAACTCACATTGCTGCAGCCAACAGCTCCACAGCACAGCTCTTAACCGCTGTGCCACCAGGGAGGTCCTGCAGCATGAGTTTGATCCCTAGTCAGGGAGCTAATCCACAGGGCACAGCAGACCTCTCAGGTCTTGAAACACACTACTCCTCTCAGCAATGCATTTCAGCAGATATGCCTGTTCTGCTCCCCACTCCGTCTCTAGCAAATCCTCTTACCCACCCCCACCACACCTCTGGCCTACACTCCAGTTCTTGTATGCATAAATAGATTTTTAAAAATCTTTAAAAAGAATCACTAAGGCATAAAGCAGATAAGTACAGCTACAATGCTATCCCAGTTCAGTCTGCATATAAAATGGAAATGCTGAGAACTAGGTATCATAGAAAACTTAAAAAACTTAAATCTTTCATGTAAGACTGGGCTATGAGGATGGGTCTCCATTTAACAACCACTTTTCTAGGAGAAAAAAATAGCTAGATAAATAAAAATGAGTTAAGTGTGGATGGGCAAATGAAGCTGGGGAACGTAATTTATACTTGTTGAGAGAATATACTTCCACTCATAACTTTACAATTCCATAAATTCATCATTATACTTCATGCTAATGTTCAGAAATTAGGGTATGTATTCATGATCACACAAAAAGTGGAGAAGAGCCAAGATTTAAACACTTTTTTTTCTGTCTGCGAAAGCCCTTTTTCATTCCATGACATCAGTGTTTTTCGAATTCTATGGTGTAACCCATTATTGTATTAGAAAATTAATTTCATGGGTTATTATTAACAAAAATTGTAAATGAATTGAAGAAAATAATATCAATAGATTCAAAATGAAATAATGTCAAAATTCATCATGCATGGTGAAAAAAAGAGTTGCTAAGAAACTGTTGGGTCCTTATTCTCTAATGCCTGAGTCAATCTTGACACAGGTTGGTTATGGATATCTAAGCAAAGTAAATATAAATATTGAAAATATACTGTATACAAGAATTATGGTAGGCTCTTAGAGCAAAACAACAAATACTAAATGTCCAGCCTTCAAAGAGATTATAGTGTTGAGGAAGAACATAATGATGAAAATAAAACAAACAAAAAAACAAGTTAGAAAAAGGAAAACCATGATAACAAGGCCCTTGACCACCATGGGAATTCTGGAAAATTGTCCTAAAATAGGTGTTTCCTTTCTTGACTATGGAAATCAATTTAAAGATTTAAAAACATATGGAGAGTTGTTATAGAGAGTGAGAAATATATGGTAGAATATCACCTTCTATGTGAAACTAGAGTAATTCTAAATTCAGTTGATAGTTTAGTTTTATGTAGTAAATTAGAGTAATAATTAACTCAGGTAAAAGTATGAGACAGGGAGTCTGAATTTGAGACTGACAGCCTTGCTGAGGGTCCTTTCTCTGCCATAAAGAACCTGGATTTACAACCGAAGAACACAGTGAGACTATGAGGGATTTTAAGCATGGCAATGATGAAATATGGTCTATATATTTATTAAAAATTACTCTATCCACTGTATATATTATGGCTTTTGGATGCCTAGACTTTGGGTAAGAGGCTTTAGTTGTGTAGGCCAGAGGTGATGAAAGCCTGTTAGTAGCAGAGAGCAGTAGGTGGACACAACTTCAATAAACACTGTGAAGGGCTGTGATAACTGACTGGTGTGAGAAGAAAGAATGCAGGGAATTGACCTGGAAGGAGAAAATCTATAGTAGCTATTAAATGTGTTTGGGAATATGAACATGCATGGTTTTAGGGAAGAGAATAAAGATGATCACCATATGAACATTCAACATGATCTATTGTATATCCAAAATGTTCAAATAGATATGAAATTAAGAGCAAGTTGGACATGGAGTTCTTAATTAAAATTGCTATGGTCACTTAAGGAAAGTGAGATTATATAAGAGAGAAAGATGCAAAAATGATTCAGTATATACAAATCAATCAAATTGATAAAACATATCAACACAAGGAAAGATAAAAGCAAATGATCACATAAACCTATGCAAGAAGAGTATTTGACAAGATTCAGCATCATTTTATTATAAAACCCTTCAACAAAATAGTTACGGAAGAAATGTACCTCAACATAATAGAGATCATATTTGACAAAACCACAACCCAAATCATACTTGATGGTGAAAAACTGAAAGCTTTCTTTCTTAGATCAGGAACAAGACAAATATATCTACTCACCAGTTATTCAACATATATTAGAAGTTCTGTCAAGAGCAATTAGATAAGAAAAGGGGCACAGCAGACCTCTCCTGTCTTGCCTTCTTCTCCCTTCAGCAATGTATTTCAGTAGATCCGCCTTTTCTACCCACCACTCTGTCTCTGGTGAATCCTCTCACCCTCTGCACTTCTGGCCTACACCACAGTTCTTGTATGCATAAATAAATAAAATAAATTTTTAAAAAATTATCATTGTTTGCAGATGACATAAGATACACAGAAAATCCAAATGACTCCAGTAAAACAAAAGGCTACTATTAATAATAAAGAAAAGTAGCAGGCTGCTAGACAAATATATAAACATTATTTGTTTTATTTTTATACACAAATAACTAGCAGGGAAAAAAATAAGAAAAATAATCCCATTTACAACTTCATCTAAAGAAATTAAAACCTCATAATAAATTTAACCAAGAAGATGAAAGATCTCTACACTGAAAACTACAAAATATGTTAAATCAAACAAAAGTTGAAACAAAGAAATGTAAAGATGTTCTGTGCTCATGGATAGACAAATTAATAACACTAAAATGGCCATATTACCTAAAGCAATATATAGCTTCATTTTAATCCTATCAAAATCTCAGTGGCATTCTTCACAGAATCTGAAACAATCCTGAGAAAAATGAACATAAATACTACACTGCCCAAATTAAAACTATACTGCAGGGTGATAATAAAAACATTATGGTATTTGAATGGAATACAGAGATGAATGGTACATAATTGAAAGCCCAGAACCTACACATATTATGGACAACTAATTTAGGACAAAGGAGCCAAGAGTATTTGATGGAACAGAGAGAGTATTTTTAATAAATGGTGTTAGAAAAAGTAGACAACAGCATGCAAAAGAATGACTTTTTCACATCATACACACAAAAAAAATTCAAAATGGATTGAAGACTTGAATTTAAGTCCTGAAAGCACAAAATACATAAAAGAAAACATGAGCAATATATCTTGACATTGACCTTAGAGATGTCTTTGGGGATTGGACTCCAGTAGCAAGGGAAACAAAAGCAAAAATAAACAAGTGGAATTACATCAAACTAAAAAGCTTCTATACAGCAAAGGAAACTATCATCAAAATTAAAAGGCATTCTACTGAATGGGAGATGTTTGCAAAGCATACTTTGACAAGGAATAACATCCAAAATATATGAAGAACTCGTAAAACTCAAAAACATAAACAATGCAATTTAAAAATAAGCAGGAGATCTAAGTAGACCCTTCTCAAAAGAAGGTAGCCAAGAGGCACATGAATAGATGTTCATCATCTCATTTTCAGAGAGATACAAATCAAAACAACTAGGTATCACCTCACATCTGTTAGAATGACTATTATCCAAAAGACAAAAAAAAAAAAAAAAAGTGTTGGAGAGGAAGAGTAGAGTGGGAACCCTTTACACTGGTGGTTAACAATATAAATGGGTGCACCCACAATTGAAAACAGTATGGAAAGTCCTTAAAAACTTAAAAATAGAGGGGCCTCCCTGGTGGTGCAAGGGGTTAAGTCTCAGCACTCTGAAGCTAACAACAGCCACTGCAGCGTGAGTTAGATCCCTGGCCAGGGATCTGACCCACTTGGCGCAGCAGACCTCTCCTGTCTTGCCATCTGTTCCCTTCAGCACTGTATTTCAGTCAATCCACTTGTTCTGCTCCCCGCTCTGTCTCTGGTGAATCCTCTCACCCGCCCCCCCCACATCCCCCATCTCTGGCCTATACCCCAGTTCTTGTATACATAAATAAATATTTTTAATATATATTTTTATTGTTATATCTTTTACATTTTGTATTCCCCTTGGGTAACCCCCTGCCAATTCACCTGTGATCCATCTCTGTGGTCCCTTGTGTCCTTTTCTACTCCATTTTGTGCCCTTATCCTCCCCCTCCCCCCACCAAGTGTCTCTCTCCTATTTGGTTTCCGTATAGTCCTGTTATAAGTGAAACCATTCGATATTTTACTCTTTCTTTCTGGCTTGTTTCGCTGAGTATGATCCCCTCTAATTCCATCCATGTCGCTGCAAATTGCATGTGTTTATCTTCTTTGAATGCTGAATAGTATTCCATTGTGTATATGTACCACATCTTCTTTAGCCAATCATCTATTTTTGGACATCTGGGTTGCTTCCATACCTTTGCTAAATAAATAAATCTTTAAAAAAAATTAAAAATAGAAATTCTATGCCATCCAGTTATCCCAAAGAATATAAAAGCATTAATTCAAAGAGATAAATGAACCCTCTGTTCTTAGAAGCAATGTTTACAATAGCCAAGAGTTGGAAACAATCTAAATGTCCATCATAGATGATTGGATAAAGAAGATGTGGTAAACATACACAATGAAATACTACTCAGAAAAGATGAAATCCTGTCATTTGCAATAACATGGATGGAATAAGAGGCATTATATTCAGTAAAATAAATCAGACAGATAAAAACAAATGATAAGACTTCCCTCATTTGTGGTACAGAAACAAGACAAATGAAGTAAATAAAACAAAAATAAACTTGTACACTCTAAGACCAAATAGTGGTTACCAGGCAGGAATGGATAGAAGAGAGGATAAATGAGATAAAAGAGTTCGATCATATGTAAACATAGGAATTAGACTTAGTAGTGAACTTAATGTATAAAAGCAGTTGTTTACTTTTAATGATATACACTTGAAACCTATATAAAGTTATTAACCATTGTTGCCTCAGTGGAAAAAAAAATAGTATACCAAGGTCATATCAGCTATGGAACAATAGCAGAGAGGGTGGCACAAGGCTAGCAAAGGTGGAAGGGACCCAACAGGAACATACCAACTGGTGGGTCCCTGGGGGCACAAGAGGTTAAGTCTAAACACTATGAAGCTACCAGCAGCCACTGCAGCCCCAGACCCCCAACCCCCTATCCCAGGCCAGGGAGCTGACCCACTTGGCACAGCAGACTTCTCCTGTCTTGCCCGCTGCTCCCCTCAGCAGTGTATTTCTGTCACTCTGCCTTTTCTGCGCCCCACTTTGTCTCTGGTGAATCCTCTTACCCCCTGCACCTCTGGCCTATATCCTCAGTTCTTCTAAGCAAAAATAAATAAAAATAAATCTATTAAAAAATAAAAAAAGACGATGTTTCCTCAGGTTCGTCTCACATTGCTCTCTTTACACACCATAATCACTGGCCAGTTTTATTCACTCTTACTTGTAGATTGCATCTGCTTGCAGTGCTCTTTTTATTCATATCCACCTGTCCAAATTCAATATACCCATCCATCATACCTCACTTCAAATGTCATTGTCATCATCCCATCCCCGCTACATCCATCTCCCCCAAAAAGAAAGTCTGGAAATCATCACATTTCTGTGAATTTCTATAAGATTTTTTTCTGTCCCCTTTTTTGGTGGGAGGCAATAGACTAAACAGTTAAATAAACTGACTCTGGAGTCAGATAACTAGGTCTGAATCCTGTCTCTGTTGCCTACTTGTTGTATACCTTCCCTAAATTACTCCACCATTTAGTCTCATTTTCTCATTAGTAAAATGGAGTTAATAACAGTGCCTATCTCTTAGGTGTTGTAAAGAATAAAAGAGAATAATTCATGGGAAGTGCTTTACATGCTTAGCTAAAACTTTTCTTCCTGTGTCATAATTATTTCTGTATATTTCTTGTCTATACTATAAATTATTTATGGATAAAGTTCATACCTTCCTCATACACTATTACTATCTCTCATTGTGCCCAAAACAGTGAATAATTTTTGTTGACTATATACGTGAATGCTGAGTTAAATATGTCTCTCAAGACACATAATTTACAAAGAGAGAACAACTTACAAACCAGGGAAAATGTGGCTGCTGTAGAACAATGTAGTACAAAAAAGCATTATGTGATGTAGCTAAAATAACCAAATATCTTATAACTGGTTTTTCAACATGTCTTTTAATTTATGTTTTCTCTTAAAGAATGCAGTGCTTTTCATATTTTTAAGAACAATTTGAAATCATTTCCAGAAAAATGTAAAAGATACAATCTGTTATTTTAAGGGGTATTTTTGCTATGACATGTAAATGCACAATAGTCTATATAGCTTTTCTATATTGTTTCAAAAACACAGATTACTTACTACTGACAGGTACTGTGTTACATTAAGAAGGTAATTCTCTGGCCTTCAAGTAGCTTGTGCCAAATGGGAAAAACAGACTCCTAAACACATAGAGTCAATATAGTCTAAGTGCTACAATAAAGATACACCTGGGAAACTATGGAACAGAAAGGCAAGGCACTTAGTCCATGGGGGTAGGAGGTGCAAAGACATAGACCTACTAGTCCAGTAGATTTAAATCATATCTTCTGGTTTTTTCAGTCATCTAGTTTAGTAGGAATTTACTCTTTTCAATCATTAAATGTTATCCTAGTGCCATAAAAGAGTCAATACCTTCCTAGAAAGAGAAAAATGTACTCCATATGTTGATCTAAATGTAATATATAACTAGAAACAAATCTCAGCTGGTGCAACTATTGAAATAAAAACTGAGCAAATTATCACAATGAAGATTAAAACTATTTCTTTTTTTAATATATATGTTAAAAATAACCCAGTGACTTTTAGAGTATTTATGCTTTGTAAGTTTCTTCTTGTATGATCTCACACATTGCCTTTTTTTGAAAATGCACTAGATTTTAGTTTTGATTTCTTCTTAACAAAGAATTATGTTCTACAAATAAATTGGAAAATATAAATGGTAGATTAAAGTTAGCACCTATCTATATTTTCAAAAAATTGTTTATTAAGCATTTAAGATGAAATTTTAGATAGTATTTGGTGCAAAAATAGACATTTTGCCGTAATGTTAAGTTGAATTGCAGTCTTCAGTAGCTCGTGTAAAGAAGAATCCATTGTTTCTCTTTCAGACTCTGGGAAGTTGAGTTTTTCCAGAAGTAGGTTGACTCAGATATGAAAGATTAATATGTGTTCTTAAGCACACCATAGTAATAATCTAAGGAAACCAATGTACTATACGGATGATTGATTATTGTTAATCTCAATCTAAAGTAGATCATGTTTAAGAAGTTACCAAAGAGCATAAAAAGCCCACTTCTTGGGTACAGTGATTTTGTATAAAATTTGGGTTTCTGTCATCTTTATAAATGGAGACTTTATGTGTATGTGTTTGGTAGGGAGGGAGCAATGCTGGAAGTTAAATTCATAGCCCTTGAGGTATATACTCTTTTTGGAGTTCACTTTATATTTCTATGGTTTAAACAAAAATATTCTGACTATTTTCATGCAATCAAAGTCTGTTAAATGTTCAGAGAATCGTATTTTGAGAATAGCACTTATTAATGAAAATAGATGGACCACTATCAATATTCTTTGTGTATAAAGATAAGAGTCACTGTCTGGAGATTTCATCATTATAGCTTATTTTTCCTTGAGACATTTCAAGTGCCTGAATCCCAGAGAATTATCCTTGATAATATAATAGAAATTAAGATTTTCTGCAACATTTCCCCCTACCTTACATCTTCCCACTGGTTCATACACAGATGACTCCATTTTCTTAAATCATTCTTGAAAGCTTCATGAAGATTCTAAATACGAGTTCCAACTTTTTCATATTCTCATATTCTTTAGTGATTTGTTTTGAGATTAAAGCATTTTTCTTTTAATTCTATGAAAGAATTTTTCCTTTAAATTGATAATGTTATACTTAAAAATAATTTCAGTCCAAAGCAGTAATAGATATTTTAGATATTCAGTCTGTGAATTTTTATCCTACAAATTATATCACATTATGAGTAATAGTAGAATTTACTTTATCATATTTTTGTCTTAAATATTTTTTGGACTGGTATCCTTTTGCACTAAACATAGAGGATTTCAGATTAGTTTTATTTCTTTGAAATAATTTCAGGATGTTAAGTCTAATAATTTTACAAAAAATAGTCAATGTTTATTCCAAAATAATGGTATTTTCATGTTCCAACTACAAACTGAATATATGGTTTCTAAGTAATTGAGGTTAGAGAAAATCCATATAGCTAATAAATTTTTATTAATATTAAAGTGAGTTTAGAAAATATGAAATCTTAAAGCACATTGTAATTTCATATATATTGAAGATAATTTTTACCAGTTGATCAACAGGCTCATAAAAAAATGTTTGTCATCACTCATTTTCAGGGAAATGGAAATCAAAACAACTAGATATCACCTCTTACCTGTGAGAATGGCTATTATCCAAAACACACCAAATATTAACCAGGTTGTTGAGAGAAGTGAACCCTTAGATGCTGTTGGTAGAAATGCAAATGGGTGAAGCCATTATGGAAAACAGTACAGAAATTCCTTTAAAAATTAAAATAGAAATTCCATACAATCCAGTTATCCTACTTCTGGGTATTTACCACCCCAAAACACAAAAACACTAATTTGAAAATATATATGCACCCCTTGTACTTAGCAGCATTATTTACATTAGCCAGTAAACAGCAACAACAACTTGTGTCCATTGACAGATGATTGTATACAAAGGATATGGTATATATACACATGAAATCTTGTATTTGCAATAACATGAATGAACCTAAAGGGAATTGTGCTTAGAGAAATGAACTAGACAGAAAAACAAAGACTGTACAATTTCACTCAGATGTGGTATATAAAAAGTCAACAGATGATTAAAACAATACAAACTTTTAGACTATAAGACCAGTTCGTTGTTACTAGAAGGGACAAGAAATGGGGTGGGTAAATCAGGAAAAGACAGACAATGTTATGGTGAAGGATAGAATTGTACTTTCAGATGTGAGCTTAATGTCTATGCATGTTGGTTCTCAACAAGAACACCTGAAACTTAAATAATGTTAAAAGCAATGCTACTTCAATAAAGAAAAAGAAATAAAATTAAAGTCATGAAGTAATTGTAACAATGCCAATTTCATTAAAATTCACCTCTTTGTTCCTGTGTTATTTTCTTCATCGTACTTGATATTAAAACTTGTAAAGTTTAGCATAGGTTGAAAATATAATTGTAACAATTACCCTTCAATGGCTAGAATGCTAATCACCCCCATAAAAATCATTAACCCCTCTATCTGAGTAAAAGAAATGCAGCCCGTGACCTCAAGAAACTGGCTTGACCCTTACAAGGAGGCCTAGTTATTGTTGGGAGCTGGCCTAGAATTCATAGTTAGGCCATGGTGTTCTCCTGCTGGACATAAACAACCTCACTGAGAGATTGTAACATCAGACAAAGTCACATGATGAGTGAGGCAAAAAGCAACTTTATAATTTTATCTAAGCACAGACAAACACATGATCACTGCCTAACACCTAAATACTGAATATCCTCCTCTCCTGGCTAACAAGTGACTACTACTTTTTTGTAAGTGTAGAGGGCTATAGTCTCTCTACGTAAGTTTTATTTAACCTAGATCTACTTTTCCTTCTCTCTAGATAAGATTTATTAAGACATTGAATCACAAAATTATCCCTGATAGAGCCTAATTCAAGCAAAGTTATGCTTCCCCACATAACCAAAACCCAGTTCCTACAATAAATCCTTTCTGATACCCTCTTCCAAAATGTTCCAACATGGAGCAATTGCTCTCATATCTCCCTCATTGCAGTGAGCAATAAACCCAATGTTTTCAAATATAGATGTACTCCTGTTGGTCTTTGGCAGGAGGAGATTGACTCACCCTAGCCCTGAAATTGTAAATGTTGAGCTAGTTGGTAAGTAAAAATGTAAAATAGCTTTGTAAACTGTAAAGTTATGTTAAAAGTGTTATATATTATTAAGAATTCTAGACTTGGATTTTGTTTTCAGCAGAATCATCCAAACCCACAAATATTTTCTTACATTTAACCTTAAAATGTATTTGATAAATAGTTCCCTTTTTAAATATAAAACATATATTTTCTATGTTTGTTTTACTATATCAGTAGATTAAAGATCCTGTGGCTTTAAAAGTTCATTCTTTAAAGATTCTTTTCATTATGTTTGTGTGATCTTTGTTCTAGTTCAAATTTTATATTAACATTTAAACTAATGAAAAATAATCTTTCTTTCAAAATTAGTAAGTGGATCAACATCTTAAAACTTATTGATTCTAAATCATAAATAACATTTATTTTTCCTTTCACTTACTCTTTTAGAATTTCAAACTATTGCATTCAATACTTTAATACAGTGCAATAGGAGGAGGTTTTATCCTTTCTATTTGTTACAGGACCTTGTGTGCATGCTGAGGACATTATTATAATTTATCCTTATATTGCTGTGATAGTGATTAAGATGACTATATCTACATCCACCCCCAATATACTACCCCAAAATTAGGAGGTTAAATTTGTAACCAGTTATCTTGCAGAACACAGCTAGGTGGCTATCTTGCTGGCATCCAGAGATGCTGCCCTTCTTAAACTTTTTATTGTAAAGGGACCTGAGGTCTTCCATATGAAACCAGGTCTTCCAGATGAAAGATCTGTTGCTTTGTGATTGTGCTTTATGTAAACATTTTAATTTCAGATCCCTAAAATCCAGAGGCTCCCCCAAAGGGGATTAAAACATAATCCCTTCTCTCTATTGCTGTAGTGGATTAACTCTGTATTCTCTCTGTGGCTGGTTTGCTCCCTGAAGGCTACAACAAAAAGATTCAGTGCTCCTTAAACATGCTATGGAATTGGAAGTTGTAATTGGAGATTTCCAAAGGACAAGTGTAAAAATGACACACGACTAAGGCTGAATATTTCATGATGTGTCTTTCATAAAGAAGGGCCATTTCTAAGACCTTTTGGAAACACCCTGAAAAATCTCAACTCAACAGAATGAGATTGGATGAAAACCAAAAGGAAGCAGTTTCCATTCCAAAATGAAGAGAATCAAGTAGAGAAAATGTGTTCTCCGTTAAAAGTTCACAGTAACGTGTACCTAAAATTCCTGATAGATCTCAATCAGTATGTATGGCATTGATAATGCTTCGCGATTTTTAAAAATTTTTCCAACCTAATTGTTTGAATGTTAAATTATTTTTAGGAGAAACAGTTCGCCATTTTTAATGCGTTTGACTATTCTCTCCAAATGCTAGAAATCTCTATATTGAACAAGAAATCGCTACCTCTTTAGAATGACTTTTCTGAGATTTTAGCAAGGCCCAACGATTTGTAAGAACACTGTTTCCGATGTGAATTAGTCACTTTCTTTCTCACCTCGCCCCAATCTAAAGGAAATTTCTGTTTTTCCACAAGGCAAATACGAACTGGCAACCAAAAGAGCGTCCTGGTTGCTTAAGGGTTAAGGGCACGGTTCGAACCGGCCCGAGCGCTGGGGGATTCCGAGGTGGGCGCGGGAGGCAGGAGGCGCCGCGGAGCGCGCGCGCAGACCCTCCAATAAACACAAAGGAGGGCCTGGGGAATAGAAACCCAAATCCACTTGTAATCGTACAAGAGATTCGGGCATAATTACTTGAGCAACCTAGATTAAGATTGATGAGCCTTTAAAGTGGCGCTTCAGATCGACCGCCTCGCCCTTTGGAAAGAAAAACCTTGTGGAGTCGAGGTAGACCCCGATTCGGCTCTGCTCCGCGCGGAAACTGCCCGCCTGAGCCCTAGGCCGTAGAGTCGGCGCGCCCCAGGGTTGGGCCCCCCAGGGCGGGCTCTTGGGGGATTGAATGCACTGAAATAAAAGAAGGGGCTTGGCGTTAGCCTGACCCCGGCGGTTAGGATCAGGGGCTGAGGAGTGACGCTGATGATCAGATTGCTTCAATATCTACCCCCTTTAGTACAGAAGCAGGTCGATTCCTCTGTTCCTCCAGCGCCAGGAACGGCCGAGCTTTGTGAAGGACGGTCGCGGATTTGGTGTATGCTACTCCCAAGAAACGCGAACTTCGCTCCGGCCCCTGGCGTCCGAGCCGACCAGGCCTTCTCTCCGTGGCCTTGGCGGTGGCTGTGGCCATGGCCGTGGCGGCGGGAGCGGGTCTGTTTCTGCAGCCGCCGCCGAGTGTCCCGAGCCTGAGCGGCCACAGGACAACTACCTTTTTATTGCCTTTCTCCTACTGTAGCTGTGACTCTTCTGACTTGAGGCATTTGAGTGGGATGAACGGGATTATAATGCTCCCTTGTTACAGAAAAATGAATCAGTTATTTCTGATGTCCACATCAGTATTTTAAGTCCTGAATAGCAAAGAATGCCTGCCCTTCGAGGAATCTTAAAGGGGCAATTAAGTAATCACTCTGAATTAAAATTCTAATACGTGAAATTCGTATTTTCAACCTTAAGCCAGATTTCGAGAATTCGAAATAAGCACCTTAATGACCGATTACATTTTCTAAAAATCTTTCGCCGAAGCTTTGTTCCTCTCGTTTCTAAAGTTGAGAAACAGCACTTTTCGGGCACTTGTCTGAGAATCGTTTTTGTTTCAAGCGTCTTAGAATTTCAACAATTTTGACTAATTTTCGGTGAGAAAATCACTGCTACAATTTTCCTTCTTTTCCACATAAGAAAATTAATGTCCGCGTCTGTGCGTGTTAATGTATGTGGCGAGCTTTGGGACGCGATATTTAAACTGCCTGGTACATACCCGTTAGTACAGGGGAATTCCTATACTAGATCCTGTGCTCTTTCACATCCTCCTGCCCATCTTTGGGGGGACGTTGATGCCGAGTGGAATGGCTTTGCGTGAGGACTTGACTTTGGGGGCAGTGCTGAGTGCCTAGGGTCTCTGGAAACTCGCCGGTATTCAGTGGAGAAGCTGGTCTTTAATAGTCGGTTCCGCACTTTTAAATTGGTTAATGGCAGTGCCTCACGAACCATGTAGAATTTCTAAGCGAAGGTTGCAAACTCACTTTCTAAGGGTCACTTACTAGGCATCTTGACCTCTTGGATTTTTACAGAATTATTTATCTCTAGTCTCATTTTAAGGCTGTATGTTAAAGTAGCTTGCCGAATAATACAGGTACCATTTTTTTTAATGCAGCCTTTAAAAATAAAATCCCCTGGTACCCGTCTGGGAGGGAGCGAGAGGGTCACAGGGGTTCCAACCTGACTCCAAGTGCCCTTGTCTTTCAGGACCAGTGGTTCTCAGCACTCCTGCCCAGCTCATTGCTCCAGTGGTGGTGGCCAAAGGGACTCTCTCCATCACCACCACAGAGATTTACTTCGAGGTAGATGAGGATGATCCTGCCTTCAAGAAGATCGACACGAAAGTGAGTTAAAGTGATCATGTGTACAGTACTGGTGGCTTTGTGGGAGGAAAAGGTTTTCATTTTAGCTTGGTTTTAAATGACAGTGGGGGAGGGGAGTACAAGCCTTTTTTTCTCATAGGAAAAAAATGAATGAAATATCACATCCTCTGTTTTATGGAATTGAAGAATATATTAGCGATTTTAAGTCCTGTATTACCAGAGCATGCACATTTTAACAGGCTCTGTGAGTGCCTTTGTGTACACTTGGGCAGATTTTGTAGTTAAGCCAATTGCTCCCAAGTCCCTGGGGTGCAGCATCTCAAGCTGTTTGGAAAGACAGAGAAGGATCTTCTGAAATTTCTTATTAGGAATTTAATTTCCAAAAGTGTAGATTGCAATGTGAATTATTATTCATTGAAAGGTTATAAGGAAACTGGGGGGGAGGGATTTAGATAAAAATTCATCTCCATTATTATATACATTTTTCATCTACTAAAGTAAGAATGGGTTTACATATGAATTTCAAGAAGGAAAGAGTGATTCTCTGAGAAGTTTTGATTTAAAATGTGTAATCAAACAGTCAAATATGTGAAGGTTGTATTCTTCTGTGGGTTTAATGCTAGAAAACATATATCTGGAATATGTGATAGATATTTGCTTATTGTATTTTGTCATGCAGACTTTAAAATCGGAGTATTAGGTTATCTGTACACCTCTGCACTGTCTTCTGAAATCAGTTTCTTTGCTGTTTTAACTTTTATGTTACTATGTAATTTGTAAATGTTTAAATTCAAGAACATGCTGGATATTCAAGCATCATTTTGTAAGGACCTTCCTTTAAAGTATTTTTCAGAAACAATTATTATAGTGAAGGGAAAAATGAATCCATAGATCCAAAACTTTATTATTTATATATAGAAATAAATAAATCACTGTAGAATAGTAGTTGGATTCTAAAATTCACTCACACCTGGATTAACTACCTTAAAGCCCAAAGGTGATTAGCCTTACAGTACTTGTTGACTATTAAAATACTCTGAAAGATAGTCAGGACTTCTTTCATTTTAAACTCCAAAAGACCTGAATTTTAAAAATGAGTTTGAAGGTAGTATATTTAATTTTAAATAATTTAAAATTTGTCTTTATGTTTTTATCATTCGTTTCCCCCATGAAGTAAGAAAGAATTTTGGATTCCTGATTAATTTATTCAGCTGATGCATCCCTTACTGTATAAAATAAGATTTGACATGAAATAGTGTAGTGTTTATTTTTCATTTATTTCATTGGCATGGGTAATTTTCATATACAAATTTCAAAACTTTTATTATCATTTCGTTAAGTTCATTTTCTCTGAGTTAGTCTGATTTTTAACTCAGAAATAGTCAGTCTCTTTGTGTATCTTTTTCTTCTGTTATCAAAAATGCTACAGAAATACTAACCCAGAAGAACACACTTTCAAGGGTAGACTTAATTTGTGGCTGTTGCAGAAAAGAGTAGTCTCATAAGTAAGTTAGAAACTGAGAGTTGATCACTATCTTATATACTTCTATACTAAAAGAGTATCCATCCAGTATTGTAAGGTTTTATTTTTAATGATTGAATTAACATGTCTTTCAAAATGTTTAAAATATTCAAGTTGGTTTAATTTTCAAGATAAAGCATTACAACTTTTTTAGAAAAGCAATTTAAATGAGACACAACAACTTTTATTTCACTTATTTATTAGCTTCTAATTAAATAAAAACCAGCAACAGAAATTTAAATCTAAATCACAAAAGTAATTATCCAGTGTATTTCAAGTGCATTTTTCAAATATATAATTCAGATATTCAAGCGTTATTATATAAGCTGAATTCAAATTTCTTTGAATATATTTAAATAACATTTCAAGTATATTTATGGAATGTTAGAAATAGAACAAGCAATATATTTGAAACAAAATGTAAACTTTTAAAAAGTTCAGACACTTTCAAAGACCAATGAAAGTACCAGGAAGGAAATCTACCTTTAAATGGTATCTTTTTAGTGGAAAATGTCTGGAAGTATCCAAAATGGCAATTTAACTTCTGTTCACCAAATCACAAAACACCAACATTCACACTTTCAAAGACAATGTGAGATCACAATATTTGTTACAAATCAAAATATACATTACACTTTCCTTCTGATGGCATATCCAAATCGTGTTTACTCACAGACAGATGCACCTAAATCACCAGGATTGCTATAATCCTTTGATAGTTAGGCAGAGTGTTCATTGTGGTCTTGCATTACAGCCGGGTTGTTTTCCGGGTGTTACTGTGTACTTTTCAAGGGAGATATGAAATCCTTTGTAAAGAGTCTTCTAATACTTGTGGTTTGGGTTTCCGTCCATCTGCTTCAACTACTTCTTTTCCTCCCCTTGGAGGGGTGAGTGAGATGATGCCTAAGCATTGTATTATTCTTCCTTTTTAAGGAAGAGATTGTTTGCACTGTCAAGTGGAATATTAGATAGGAATCGAACAGGAAGTTTTACACGTAATTAGAATTTTGAAACGAGTAATCACATTTCGGCCTTAATTAAATTGTCCTCTAAAGTTTTTCCAAACTTTTCGGGTTGGTTAGGATCTCTCTTGCCAGGCGCCACGTTTGTTTGGCAGCGTTTTCCAGAGCCGAGTGAGGTTTGCCTTGAAACAGATCTAAGTTCGGTAGAAAGTAGTGAGGACAACGCCGGCATTGCAGGCAAGAGATAAGTTGCAGCAAAATCCCGTTAAGCCGATCACCCAGGCAAGACTCGTCCCAGTCGGACTCCCGGGGATGCTTTTCACACTCGTAGGAAACCAAAGTCTTCATGTGGTAATTGTTCAGGGGCTGCCCGGGCAATTCTAGGTGACGATCCCGTAAGGTTTTAAGGATGGAGAGGCATTTCTTTCTGCAGCCCCCCATCTGCAGTCTGTTCTCTGCTTCCGCAAACTGCAGCACCCAGGCGTCGCTCTCGGCCGAGCTCTGCTTGCCGGCCAGGGAGTGGCACTCCTTGGACAAGAGATTGAACCCTTCGGCTTTGACCTCCGCCACCCGGTTGGGTCCCGGCCAGGGGATGTGGGGAAGTGGCCAGTGGGCAGCACTCCTCGGCCAGATCCCGGTGCATTTAAAAGCCGGGGTGATCTGCACCACGTACCTATCTCGGATTCTCAGTTTCACTTCGCTGGTGTCTGCCACCATCTTTACCACATCCCTGTAGCTACATTTGTCTACCGCTTGAGCCACCAGTGTCTGAAACCTGGACCGGATTTTGCGCGCCGAGAGGTAGCCGGAGGCGGTAATGAATTCCACCCAGAGGGACATGCTCCTCTTGCGCCCGTCGCTCAATTTCAGCACCGCGCAGCCGGGCAGGGAGCCGTCGTCCACAAAGTTGAACACCCCCATTTGGTTAAGGTAAAGCACCACTTCAAATTCGGTGGGGGAGATGACCTCGAGGCCCTCGTAGCGATTGTCCATCTCGTTGAGAGAGCTGATGAATCGGGGCTCCTGCACTTCCACTTCTTTAAGTACGTCGGAAACAACTTTGCAGACTTCCCGGATAGTTTTGGCAATGGCAGCTTTCCTGGCTTGGCATTTTTCATTGTAGTATTTATTCAGATGGTAGACCAGCTTGGCCTGGGCCGCGATCATGTTGGGGCAGAGATCCGGATTGTACACCGGAGTCTCGCAGTAAGCTGTGGGATCCAATGCGGCTGCTAGAGCTGGCGCCAACTTCGGTGGAGAAACGGGCCGCTGCGCTCAAGAAATGTATCAAAAAACGTCTTTCCGATGTGCTGCAGCAGTGAATTCCTAGCTGCTGCTTCCCCCTTCCTTTTATCTTTGAGCTCAGCCGGTCTTAAAGTGAAAGATTGTTCTCCCCCCTCTCGGTCTCTCTTCTTCTTTTAAGGAATCCTTGTGTGAGAGAAACGCTTAGAGAGATTACCTTCTCAGTAATAAAAACAAAAGTTGTGCAGAGACCCAGCAAAGCTCTTCCAGTAGTCAAAATAATCAAACCTTTCTGTATTTATTTACGCTTTCCCGCAATCATTGTGTGCAGGACTGTTAATCAGATGGAGGAAAAAGTGTGCAGTGTGTGTTGGGGGTGAGTGTGCGTGTGTATATGTCAGAAGAAGCTGCTGTTGGTTTGTCTAAGAGCCCAGATGCACTCGTGTGGAAATTATAAAGGCAGGGCCAGGCAGGCTGGCGGCCAATCGCCACTGGGCTCGTCACAACAGCCTCCTTGAGCTCCAATCCGGCTAATTAATCCCCCCTTACGGATATAGGCACACAAACTAAAGGTAGGAGGCTGCTGCCGGCAGAAAATCACCCAGGCCACCTAGACAGTTTTGAAAATCAAGAGGAATCTCCCAGCTTTGGTATTACTTGAAGCATATTGACATTTTGAAAAGACTTGGCAAAGTGGTTTTTCTTCTGTGCTGAAAACCCTGCTTGTCTTTTTACCGAGAAAAATGCAAATACAGGTGTATTAATGGTCATCCATCAATTATCGACCTAGATGGGGTTTTCTAAAACAGAACTCACTAACTTGCATTTAGAGTAAGATAATTAATGTCTGTTAATCCTCCAGGTCTTTTTAAATGCTGGTTAAAAGTTTACTCTTCCTTGTATGTGCAAGTTGGCATTAGATGGACCAATACCTGTGTAATTTTCTGGATGTTCCTCTGTGTTAGGATATCTTTGAACACTGTTCAGCGCTTTGCTTCTGCCTTATCCTTATTTGCCATTGTTGAAAGGAATCTGAAAATTATTGAGAATGCATTCCTTTGGGATGCTTTTAAAAAAAAAATGTTAGAATCCTGGCCCTCCCACCCCCACCATCTGCAATCCTCTTTGTGCCTTAGTAGATTTGCCCAACATTATAAGCAGGACACTAAGTTTTGTATGCAGTGGTGGAAATATTTAAAAATGAATTTTCTGTGATCGAGAGATTATTTTAATGTGTGACCCATGTATTTTCATACATGAAATTTAGGAGAGACTATAGTGGTGAAACCTACTGGCATGTAACTGTCCTAAAAAGGTTGAAACATTTTGAGTTTCTGACTTGTTTACAGATCTATAATTAAGGCTATATATCCTCTCTTTAAGTGTTCTTAGTAGTGAGCTGACAGTAGACTTCTAATTTTATGCTATTTCATGTGTTTTAAGGGGAAATAGTTAAGATTTTAAAGGAAAAATTAATTTACGGTCATCCAGGTTTTTTTAATTTAAATATAATTTTGGAAATTCTTTAGGGAAATCAACATTTCTAAATGTTGGAACCTTAAAACAACTAGAGGAAATTAATTTGTGTAGATTTTTTTTTTCTGGTGGTACCAATTGTATCCTTAATGTATAGGAAACGAAAGAAATACTGTTCAGGATTATGCACTGGTTTTAAAACCTAGGCAGATTTTTAATTGCCTGTCTTTAATTTCAAATTGAGAATATGTCCAGCGGGGAGGGGGGGGAACTATAGTTTCTGTTAACTGGTTTGTAGACCGTTATTTCAGAGCCACTTTTAAAAGGATTTTTTTCAGAACTTACACTTTGTACTCAAGTTTTTGATTTGTGTTTTGCACTGGTACAGCATCACAGTACCACCTATTATTTACTCTCTCGTTATCCAAGCATGATGGATTCCGATTTAGCTTAAAATATATTAATAAATAGTACATTAGATTTAGGGTTCAATGGCATCCATCTACACTAGACCCCAGGAACTTCCATTACCTTAGGAGCAGGGATGGGGAACACCGGAACCGCCCCTCCTCCCTATTTTGCCGGCGTTGTGGGTGAACGAACTGCTACCTTTTGGCAGTGGAAGGAGGGGAGGGAAATCAGAGCCAGAGAACTCGCCACTGCGAAGGCTGACGTGTAATGCTACAGTCTCTGGGGGAAAGCCACCTCTGGCCCACACTCAGCTCAGGTCCCCAAGTGTTACCCGCTGGTTCCCTCTCCCAATGCTCCTCTCCCCCGGGCCATCCTCTCCCCTCTGCTCACTGCCCCTCAAGCGATCTTCCTGCGTGCGGGTTATTTTTAAACCTTTAACTGCATCCCGGGTTCCCCCAGGTCTGCTCTAGGCCGCGATCTCTGCCCACAGCCCCAGCCCTGACCGCCGCCCCGGCCCTCGAGCGGTGGCTGCCGAACCCGGCGCTTTCTCGCTGCCTGTCTCCCGGCCTCGCGCTCTTCGCGCTCTTCCTGGGGTTCAGCCCAGACTTGCTCCGCCAGCACTTCGCCCCTGGACTTCTTGGGCCACCTGCAGATGCCCCGGAGGGTCGAGGCTGGGGAGCAGCCCGGGGCGTGGACGGACGGGGGCGGTTCGGGGGACCCGGCGCGGCCGCCGGGTGGGTCGGGCGGGAAGGATGCGAGGGGCGCTGGGCGGGCCTCGCCAGAGCCAGGCGCGCAGGTGGCGCATCTTCGGGCTCACTGTGCGGCTTAATTGGGTTAAAGCGACGCTAAACACCGAAGCACTTTGTGCAAACTAATTGGTGTAACTGGGGCCTTTTCACTAACGATTTGCACTTTGAAGAAGAAAAATGGATGGTGAGAAAAGGACTGAAAAAACTCGTTAGTTCCTAAGTGTTCAAGGGAAGTGAAGTCATTCGGTTTCAAGGAAACCAGGACTGTTTTCTGAACTGCTTTCTTCAGCACCCTTCACTCTGGGAGTTGACAGTGATTTACATAACATAGATTCACCACCCCGCTGTTATCAGGGAGGGTGAACTGGGCGCCCTAGAATAATACTCTAGGGCAAGTACCGCTTGTTGCTGCAACACAGTGATTTTCTATTACACTGAACACGTGAAATGAATTGCCTTCTGTAGCTGAGTGATCTTAGACACCTCTCATTGTTGAAGGGAAAATTAAACTATTCCGAGGTGTTGCCTAGCCTTGACACACTTTTTTGTTGTTGTTGAAATGACCAATAGGGAAGAGTTTAATATATATATATTTTATATATATATATGTATATATATTATATATACATATATTTGTGTGATTCTGTCGATTTTAATTTAGGCTGGAGTTACAGTTGTTCTCTGGGAATAACATTAACTATTTTACAATCAATTTTTTTCTAAGTACCACTTGACCTATTGAACTCATTATTTCAAATGATTTTGTAACACATGGAAATGATGTAAACTTAACTTATTTACTTACGTGAAAAAGTTTATAAAATGAATCTACTGAGACCAGTTTCACTTACGTATTTTTTACTACAAGTATCACTTTAGCAGTTAGTACTGTAATAAAGGCGTATGTGTGTACGGTGCTTCAGACTGTAAATGCTTAATTGTTTACAGTGGTATCCTGAGCAGGCATCTTTGACATGATCTAATAATAGAAGGAGAGTTGGAGAAAACTGACCTAATGGAAGGAAAAATAAAAGAATCTTCTGATTTAATGATAGTTTGAGATACATTGGAATAGTATTTGGGGTTTTAAGGTCTAACTTGCACTTGACTCTGATTTTGTTACTTAGTTTATCAGGCAGCTTCGATTTCAAATGTATCTTTTAGGGGAAAGATGCCCAAAATGTCACAAGATAAATTTTAGTATTTTCAGTGAATATAAAATAATTCGGTATTGTGATCCTTAATACTTAATAGTATTCAGAATAACGGTAGAAATCATTGTTCATGAAATATTATTTCCTAGGTAACTTATAGTCATAGTCCTTTCTTAAAATCTACATATGTGGGAAACACAAAGTAATGGGTAAATAGTCACCTTATTAGGTTTAAAAAAACTATAATGTTGAGAAATGTAGGAATACAAGACTCTTTTTTCAAAAAACTAATTTAAATTTGAATTACATGTTCGTAAATTTAAGCAATTGTGACCTTTTATCTGGTAAAATGTATCTGTTAGAGGATAGGCACATATATGTTAAATGTGCAAATATATATTGTTTTGTGTTTTTTCATTATCTGCTGGCTGCTAGTCTATTCACTAGTATTCATGAATTTAAAGTTTTATTTTTTTAATATGTGCTTATTACACTGGGGAGAAAGAAAGAATATGAAGTTGAGTTTATTAAATTATTTATCCCTACTGCTGGAGTGGCTTTGAAAGCTCATTGTTCGCATCTATTTTCTCCCCCCATCCCCATTTTTAAAATTCACCTAGGCTGTTTCATCTGCTTCATTCTGCCATTCACAATATATTTCTTTTTTACACTAGAGAAATTAAAGACAGATATTTGTGCTGGATTTTCTTTATGTGCCACATTAAATAAAGTAAAATAGAGAAAATTTTTCTCGTAATCTAATTTGATAGCATCCATACTTTCTTCCTGTTGGATGCCTTGTATAAGAACACTTGAAACAAAATAGCTTAAGTTTCAATATTTTCTTAAAATAATTATTTTACATTTAATGTCAGGTTCATGACAAAGTAAAACAGGACTGTGGTCAGTGCACAACTTAAACTCTGTTTCATCTACCAAAGCATCCCAATAAATATGTGAATTTTTAAAACTTATTTTCTTAATTCTTACATTAGCAGTGAGTAGTACTTTTTGTCCTCCTACAGTATTACTTAGTAAGCTTGTTATTGGTTTTAATACATGTGATAGGAAAGTAACTTGGAGATTATAAAGATGGAAATTGAAGTGTCACTTAAAAGAATTATCACCACTGCTTGATTTGCAGATTTGAGGCAATTTTGGATAACCCTGGCCAAAACTTTTAATAGCAAACAAAATTTAAAGTCTGAATTTGTAGATAATTGTCTCAGTTTTTTTCATTTCATTTGAATATGTACACAGACTTGGAGAATATTTTAAGTTGCATGTGTGAACTTGGGTAGGGGTTAATCAACCAAAAGATCTACTGCTCAGAATAAACTGTGATCTCTAACCTTTTCAAACGTCTAAAGCTAGTGGGGTTAGTCATTAATTTATTGAATATTATTACTGATTCCAATATTCTAGCTCCCATAAACTTATCAGAAAGTCATTGTTATCTTAATAATCTATAAAATTTAAATTTTGTTGGATTTCAGCATAAAGTTTTCACTTGAATCTTATTGAAATAGACAGGATAAGTGGGTCGCACGATTCTCTTCTATATGAATATATAAAAATTAGCTATTTCTCAGCCCATAAGTAACATGGATTTACAGGCACTTGCATAAATGACTACATCCTTAGTACTCTTGGTACACTAGAATTTTATTGTGCTTAGAGAAAACAATAGAATCAGATGCGATTAGTGTTTGTTAATCTGTTCGTCTGTAGTAGGTCATCCATTACTGCATAGCTCTCATTACTGTCCCATACTGTATGTGATTAAGCCACTGAAAACATTCAACATGACCTTGAGACTAGAGTATGGTATGTAGATAATCAACTTCCAGTGACTGCCTGTCTAAAATAACCTTTCCTATTTCTAATTTACAGTTTGGGCACTTACTTTTTAATGAACAAAGCAATTCCTCTAAACTAGGATTTATTTTTTTAATGACAAGTTACTGGAGTAATAGTTTAAAGAATAATTACCTTAAATGTTAACTATTACCTTTTATCTTGTATATCATATGCAATAAAATAAGTGCTTCCTAGAAAAAGAAGAAAAGTAGCTTATAAATAGGAATTTCCTTTTTAACTTTATGTAGACAGAGGTTATAACTCATCTGAGAATAGAAATATTACCACTTGTGTATGATTACTTTCAGGATTCTAATAATACGCATTTTAGCTTATGATTAAGAACTATTTTTGTAAGCACATTTTTCTACCTGATCTGTCAGAAGTAGCAAGTAAAAAGTGCTAATAAGTAGTTAATACTTTTTAATCTACATGTTTATTCATTTATCTAGGTCAAATCAAAGCATGAAGAACAGAGTCTGTAACATACAGTGTTATTAATAAAATATTGGTGAACCCAGTAAAATAAAAAGTATAATTTTAATTTTATGTGAAATCTATTTTTTATTAGTTTGCTAGGTTTGTTAATGTTTAACTTGCATTCAGTACTATTCTATTCTGATTTTTCTAGATTAATTATCATCCTATGAATTCTATGAAATATATAGTCATATCACATATCACAGCTGGCACAGACCTAGAACATTTCTACTGCCAAAGAAAATGTCTCCTATGTTCCTATTTTCCTTTTTAATTTATATATTTTGTGATTCCTTTATGAATGTCTGAATGTTTTAGTTTTATAAAAAAAAGAAACTTTAGACCATACACTGTTTTACTTCTTTAAAATTTACTATTTTATCATACATCTAACTTTAGTAATATGTTTACAACTTTTATTTTATGTAATATCCATTTAATTTTAACATGTGACACTAGTGCTTGATAAAAGATTTTTCGAAGTAGCTGCTATTGTTATGTTATTATAATGTATTAGATTTATTAACATAGTTTACAATTTACACATCAAAATATGAATTAAGAAGCAGGTTCCTCATAGAAGTTAGCAACATCTCAGGCATAGCTGTAATGTTACTAGCTTTATCTCACTACAGAAATAAATCCATCTCAGTATTAAATTATATTTTACTTTAGACTTTGAGTAAATTAATCCTCCCTTTAAGTGGATGGATATGAGGCTAAGGAGTCTATTAGAGTTCCATTAATTAATATATACATAACCTCACAACATAAACTTCTAATTCTAATTTTGTATAAGCATACATTGTCATTTAAATTTAGAGGGTTATACATACTCGAAATTCTTAGGTTGAAGAAATACAGTTTCATTGATAATGATGCTTTACTTTGCCTTTTTACAACTTGGCTATTACTAACAGTCTCTTCTGTTTTATATTTTTATTTGGCAATTACAATAGAAATGTTAATGTAATGCATGCTTACAGACCTATTAACAAAGAAGTTACTGCTTTCTTAATAATCTGAAACCATTTTTAGGAAGTATATTCTTTTTATGGTTTGCAAAACAGCCTGTGCATGCAGGTTGTGTGCACACACAGAGGCAGGCACACTTGGGTTTGTATACACACACACACACACACACACACACACACACAGGCAAACCCAGTGTTTTGGTAGTAAAAGATTGGATTGACCTCTATATTTTTTATGTTAACCTGTTAAAAGAAAACAGCTACTAAGTACAGATTCTTATTGCCAAACAGAATATCAAATATATAAGGTAGCTCCATAATAACTCTTACAGATTTCAGTAATTCCTTAAGAGACTGCAACTAAATGGATTTAAAAAAATAATGACTAAAAATTCCAACACTGTTTATCCAGTCACATACACTATGGTAGTTTTGAATGTCATAAGTTTTTAATGCACAATTCAAAAGTTTAAATGTTGCTAGCTGTTCTGTCCATATCAATAAAAATGCATTGCTCATTCACATACAGAATATCCTGTGTGTGCATAAAAACACCTTCACTTATTAAAATTGCTTTGTACTTTCTTGCAACAAATCAAGGTTAAATTTTTTGCAACCTGAACCTGTGTTTGATAAACAAACTGCATAACTTACAGGAGAGAGGGGGGGATGAGTGGTTTTGTTTTATTTTCTGTGTATTTTTGGGTTTTGTTGCTTTTTTTTCTTTTACTAGCAAATTCAGTTCTTCATTTGTTTTGCTCTCCACGCTGCATTAGCACAGTTTTCCCCTGTGTGCATCTGCCAGTGTACAATTTAGCCACGGGCATCTGTAGACCTTGTGGTGATCAGTATTGCAGGCAAAAGCCATATGTGTTTAAATAAAAAAAAAAACCTCTTTATTTCATTTGCTGTTTTAACTGGATGGATAACTTTTGTGCCTCAAGACAGAAGAAGAAAAAATACAGAAATAATTAATTGCCTCTATTCTTGAGGCAGTTTCATTTCCCCCTCCAATATGGAATGCTTGTCAGCTTTCCTGATAAATGACTGCATGTATTTGCATAGATTTTACATTAACACAAAAATTAGTTTTATTTGTGGAAAACTAGTTTACATAATAATATAAAACCTAGTGTTATTGATTATGTTTTGAGGCATTGATGTTTTTTAAAGGGATTATAGCATTCTTATTTTTTAAAGATCTGATCAACCTGTGTCTTAATTTAGACTTTCTTCTGCTTTACATGGTTTTGTATTAGTAGGACAAATATTCATAAACTTGAAAAACTTTTAAATTATTTTCTAGATACAGTAACCACGCTGTTTCAGACTGAGAGTAACACTCATTTGGTCAAAATATTCTGATTTTAAAATCATTATTATCAATCATACGCACCTCATACTATTGTAATATTGCATCTTTCTACATGATTTAAATTTCATAGCCATGTCAGCAAAAGGATGGATACTATATTCAGTGGGTGCAATTGAGCTTATTCCTGGGGCATTATGCACCCTCACAACAACTTAAAATATGTATGACTGCAATTCTCTTCATCTTCAGTTTGTTCCCTTAAATATACTTAACCAATTGATCAACCTAATCCAGCCTTGGAAAAACACTGGTGGAGCTATATGGGTGCTGAAAACAGTTCCCCCTCTCTAAGTGGCTGGCAGTAGATGCTTATTCATACTGTAATCTGGCATTTGTTGTCTAGAGGCAACCTGCTAATTATGTGCTATCATTGTATTATCCATGTTATGGAAAATTCAAATATGTTCATTGCTGTTAGTTACATCACAAAGCTTTTCATAAAATATACTTGATCCTCAAGAAACCTACTATACTTAATGGCAACCTAAACCAAGAGTGTCTCTGCCACTTCTTGATTCTGGGACACCCTGGGTGCCAGCTGTCACAGCTCAGCTAATGATGACAAATGCCCCTCTCTATGCAGATTGCAGAGCTTGCAGGCTGCTGTGAAAGGCAACCAGATTACCTTTCTTCAGATAGTAACTTAACCTTTTAAACTCATGTCAGAATGAAATTATCAGCTGTGATAGTTTCAATATCTGTATCTTTAAAAACAAAAATCAGAGCAATATCAAATAACACTTTAAAAAAAATATTTCCCTATTTCTATAACTTAACTAGATTTACCCATGAATGCTATACTATTCTTACATGAGAAACTCTCCGTAAGACATACATCACAACAGGACCACAGTGTATATTTGAACTCTGCATACAACTCAGGTGACATGTAAATTGAGAAAATTATGCAGGTTGTTTACGCCAGAAAATAGGCTGGTAAAATTCTGAGAGAAAATGTAATCTTTCTTTCCTTTACCTGAGTGGTAAAGCCTCTATTATTTCACAGTGTTCTATATAAATGGTTATGTCATTTCTTTAAAAATCTGTGCAGTATTCCAAAATGACTTCAAGAATAATTGTTGCTAATGATTGTTTCTCTATTGTTAAATTTGACCTTTTGTTTTGTTGACTTGCTATCTGGAATTTTTTATTATATTATGATGCATATAATCTATGGATTTTTCAAAGTAATAATGAACACTTTAATCATATAGATGCAACGCAGGGGGATAAAAGGCCAATTAAGTGAGATGATACTTTACAATTGCATTATTCTTTTGACTTCCAAGTTTGTTGTATGCGTAATTCATGTGATAATTTAAGATTATTCTTTGAAAAATGAATGAGTGATAAGGAGTGGGTACCAATACTTAATGGGCATATAGTTTCACTTAATCTACAAAACAAATATTACTTCCATTTACCAGAGACTTAGGTCTAGAAAAGTTACATGTTTTACCAACAGTCACTCCAATTATTGCAGAATTTGGTCTCTCTGAAGCTACTCTTAACACTCCATTATCTAGACTCTGAATTATAGAGGTGTGTGTGTGTGCATGTGTGTATACATGTGTGCATGTGTATGTGTGAATCCATATGTGCATGTCCCAGAAATAATGTTTAGCAACTGGTACTAGGATTTAAGTAAGTGTTATTTTGAAAGAACCTGCAGATTTATATTTACGTTAAGAAGAAAGTTGATGAATTTTAAAGATCCAGTACTTTATGGAAGACTTTTAAATACTGAGACGTTTTGTTATAATTTTTATTTTATTTTATGATAGAATGTATTGGTTTATCACATAGGAGAAAGTAAGAAATATATATACTACGTGATGAATATCAATTTGGACAAATTCACCTAAAAATCACTTCTTGTAAAACCTATTAAGATTAATTGGATATATCTTTATAAAAATGATTAAGAGAATTACTTCAGCAATTACTTAAATAAAGTATCTATTTTTCTTTTATACATATATAGTTTAACATTGTAACATCAGTGAGTTATTCAAGCCACAAAATTTTACCTCTGTTAATTCAAACACATTGGGACCTGCCTGTTTTGAATGTAAATGAATTCATTTCCAAGAAAGCTATGTGAATGCCAATTACTTTTATTTCTTACTAAACTTTTGATACAGATACTACAGTATAGGATTTTTTTCCTATGATATATCTGTTTATGTTGTATATGCTCTGTCTTTATTTTAAAGAATTCTACCTATAAATCCCTAAACAATACAAATGCTTGGTAAGCAGTAAGTATTCCACCATATACAAAAATTAAATAGAATTTACAGTGAACATTTTATTAAAATGTATCATGCAATTAGTGCTAGGAGAATAATAATAATTCTATCTCATAAGTCAGGCATTTTACATCATGGCAGAAGAGTACCTTAGAGAAGAACATAATGCAACCTCTTCATTAACTATCTGATTCTTCTCTCCAGCATTTCTAAGGAATGGCCAGCCCACCTCTACCTTTTCATCCATTGATGAGAAAATCATTATTTAATAAGATAGCTATTTGCCCTTATAGTCCATTATTAGGAAGCTCTTCCCAATGTTGAACAAAAGTATTGAATATATGGAAACTTTCACCTTTGATCCCTGCTTTTCCTTCAGTATAATCTTAACTCTAACAAAAATTAGTTTGTTAAATGCAGTATTTGCGATATCTAATTGAATATACTCTAGCCTTTCAGCCATTATCTCAAAAGCATAGTTTAAGTCACTTACCATTCAGGACCCATTATGATACATCTTTACTGTGAGGGATGGAATTCATTACTTCCACAATGGATTGGTGAATGTAGAGAAAGACCTCTCTTGAGTGAAACATGGCCATATTAGCTTTGGGGGTGGGTGTACATCTGTAACCCTGTGGACAAATGCTGAGCTGTGTGTGTACAAATATTTTACTTGTTTAAACATATGCTTAAACTGGGATCCTAAGTACATGACTTTTCTTTTTTTTCTAACTCATTTTCCCTTGCCAGTTTTAGCTGCTTTTTAAAAAATGATTTAACATATATAACGAATTGTGTGTTATTGTTTTGAAAATTAATGAATAAACAGAATAGTCATTTCTTAAAATGTGTCATAGGCTACATATCCATTAATAGCAAAACAGAACTTAACTGTAATAAATGTCCTGATTTTGCTCCTGGTTACATAAAGACATAAATGCACTTAGTAAGATCTCTGGATAGAATATTCAATGCCCTTTGTGTTACTTTTTGCCAAGTGCTTACATCCTGATGCTAGTTTTTCATGGCTTTATCAAAATATTTAACTGATAAACCCCCTTTGATATAAAGTATGTACTTTATTTTTGACATATTTATCAACTTTGCTTCATCAATACATTTTTGCCTACAAATGTTATTGAAAAGTTTTCCATATGCTTGAACAGTGTACAGGAAAATATTAACATTTAACGCAAATAAATATGTTGATAGAGTTTAACTATATTTTTGGAATAATTTTCATGTAGAGTCATTAATATTTTAGCCTTCTTAGGATAACAACAGTTTTTAAATTTAGCATGAGCAGAGGTAACTGCTTTTTAAAATGATATATTTAATAAGTTGAAATTAAATTTTTATTAGTCTTACCAATCAGACTTCATTCCACTTTATTATTTCTTCAAAATCAAAGCCTACAACTGGATATAAAATAACCCAAAATTAATTGGTGAATGTAGAATAAAAGAAGCGTCTATTAAGAAATGAAAACTAAACTAAATGAAAAAGAAATGTAAACAGTTCTGGAATAGCATAGTCAGAAAATTAAATAGTAAAAGATAACCATTATTAGGAGACTAATTGATAAAACATGACATATGCTTATTTATTTTACTGTGAGTTGTAAAAAAAAAAACTATTAAATTTTTTGTAGTGTGTTACTTATTTTAAAGCCTTAAATATCTGGGTGTAGACACATTTTTATTTGCCAGGGTTTTTTGTCCCCTAAATGAGGATATTTCATTAGTACTTTATTTACTGTTGCTGTGACATCTAGGCAATAAAACACAAAGACGGGCTGCCTCAGATTTGGTGTTCATGCAGTTTGTGTCTTGAATGGAGAATAAGGAAGTCCAGTGCTTTTTACAAAAGAAACATTCTCAAGTAAAGAGCTGCCCCATCTGTTTCATCTGGTGGCTTATGCAATAAGAGTTGTTATCACATGAATCTAAATGTGCAAGCAGTTGTTTTATGAACTCTTCCTATGCTTTGAGGAGTTTATAAGTTGCCTACTCTATTGTGTGTCAGTCCCAGCTGACCCAAGTACATTCTGCTGAGCATATTTGGGGGATAATTAGAGCTAATGAAGCCTAGAACACAGCTAATGATTTATTCTTTTGCTCTTGTCTGATTCCTAAGAATTCTCCAAAACATAATCTGTGCACTTATTTTTTCCTAGCATTGTGTTGATACAGCTTCTCTATTTTTAAGTTTGTCTGATGAGCATTAAAAATAAATTAGGTTTTGAGATGCTGAGGAACATGTTTCAAAGTAAAAGTTTACAGTGTTTGTTAATCCCCATGGTTGAGGGGAATGCTAGTTCTTTGCCATCTTTTGTTTAGATCTCAATGTTTATGCCACCTTTGAGAAGATAATGGGATAGAAAACATCAAGTGATAAGATCCTCTTAACAGTATGTGCCACTGAGAAATGAAACCTATAGATAAAAGAATTGAAAATTCTTAATGGAAGATAACGATTTCTGTATTAGTTTTCCTGAAGAAATAGGATTTTTTAAAAAATCCTTATGAATAGGTTTCATGTTTGAAAACTGTTTCATTAAAATGGCTTCACTATACTCGCGGTGTTGAGAATGACATTTCTCTACATGCCCTCAGCGAGTAGTCAGTGATTTCAGCGGCCTGTAACACTTTAAATCCCATCAACTTGCTCTCCTTTCCTGTTATAACTGTTTCAGTGAGTGGCACTTTCGTTGTGCAGGTTAAGATCTGGTAGCATACTGAGGGCATACTAGAATGAGGACAGACACAATTGCCAACAAAAGAAGGCTATAACTTTATTAAAGTCCTATACTCCGTAAATAAGATGCCTACACCTCTTCAGGTAGGTAGTTTTTGTAGTCTGTGTCCTATTGTGTCTTTCGTTTTCTAGAAACTCTCATAGAATTCATTAAGAATTGTTACTCTTCCCCACTGATCCGAGAAACTTTACCATATTCTAGAGCTGAGATAATAATACCTCAAGGGTAAGTATCACTTTATTAAAAGATGAACTGAAACACCTGAAATAGTATAAGTCACTGACTCTGCTGCCTAAGTACTGACCTAAAAAACAGCTGGAGATCCCTGAATCTCATAACAAGATATTTAGTGCTACCTCTGATGAATTCTAGTCATAAATGTATGCCCTGACCTAAGGCATTAATCTTCTACATATTTTACGCTGCCTGAAAGTCAACTAAACACTGAAATAACATGTTTTAGAACTTTGAAAGAAAAAGTTACAGATTGCTATCATTGCTTGGGCTTCAAGAACATCTTTTTTAATTAAGTATTTTTAGTATTAACATCTTTGAAACAGACAGAGTAAGCGGAAACAGTAAGATAACATTAAATTCTTATTATATTCCAGTTACAGTGCTAGTTTTGTTTTCTCATCTATAAAATAGAGACAATAATATCTACACCACAAGGCACTTGCATGGATTAAATAATTTAATAACTATAAAAAGCTAAGACTACTCATTAACTTGTGTTACTCAAGACCGTACAACTCTTTCTGTCTCTAGACCCCTCAGCTTATCAATAAATCACTACTTCTTTTGTTCTATTACATAAACCAACTTGGCTGCCATCCTTGACTTCCCTCATAATTTTATACATTATGTCCCCCACATCATCAAATCCTCCTGAATTTGACCAGCTCTCACCACCTTTATAGCCTCATCCTGACCCAAGTCACCACCATCTCACATGTGTGCTATTAGTTACCCATGAAGTGTCCTGGCTTCCTTTCTTACCACATTCCTGCTGGGCTCCTTATATTCTTTTCTTCACATGGCATGGCAGTCAGAAGAATCTGTTAAAAAGAAAAGAGAATCATATCATGCCACCCTGAAATTCAGATTTCATTACTGTTTTTCATCTGAGAGTAAAAGTCTAAATCCTTACAGTGACCTGTATTTAGCTCTACAGTCAACACCTTTCTATCCTGAAATAATCACCTACTACTGTCATTATTGCTTTTTCTTCACTGAGCACAATGGGCCTCTGCCTTTTTGTAGTTCCACCATTTGGAATGCTCTGCTCCCAGTGTCTGCCCTTCAGTTATTTGCCCTATCTAATATTGTAATACATCCTCACACAGACATTCTCTGCCCATCTTCTTTGCCTTCTTTTCCCCTACCAATCATCACTCTTTTCTTATCGTGTTTCATATCTGTTCCCCAATATAAATCTAACCTCTTAATGAGGGTAAGGATTTTGTGTTTGCATTGCTATATACCCAGAATGTAAAATGGTGCCTGGCTTATATTGAGTGCTCATTAAATATCCATAGAAGTGAAGGAAAGATGAAAGGAAGGAAGAAAAAGCTGAAGACAAGAAAAGAGGAAAAAAATATAGGAAAGGAGAAGAAATAAAAGGAGAGTCAGTTAGTTCTGCTATTATCTTTGTAATAATTCTTTGGAACTACACTTAAGGTTACCGTAACATCTTAATTCACAAATCGCAATAACCTCTTGACATCTTTGAACTCCTCCTCTTTTTTGAGATTTTCTTCTCCTGACAAATTATTATTAGCAATTAAACACTTAGTCTATGAAGGACTAAACTTTATGAAGGCAGCAAGTAGTTAAGTGGAATTTTTTCTTCAGCCTCAGAATTGGCAGATGGAGCTTATAGATGGATGCAAGAATCATCCAATATCTCATCTAAAGACTTGAAAACAATTGAGCCTAGACAATGGAGCCTACATTCCAGTGAGTAGCGACTGAGTCATGTAAGGTAGTGATAAGTGCTCTGAGGAATGGGTATTTATCTCTGATATTTGAAGAGAAAGATGGTGAAGCTTAAAACAGTTATTTAAGTTCCTCTAGCAGGAACTGTGACTTGAATCCACTTTTTGTGATATCAACTTCTGTGCTCTGCTTGCTTTCTCCATTCATTATCTTGTTTGCTTTTTACCTCACTGACTGATTTTCACCATTAACATAACTCCCTTTTAACTTTTCTAAAACCCCATTAACATGAACATAATCTTTGCTTCTTTTCTGATGATTCTAAGGTTTGAATTATTATCTCTATGTAGCTCTGTCACAAATTTATACCTACAATTCTGATCTCTCTGTTAATTCATCATTGTGTATGTTTTCCATATTGATGCTCCTATTCTCTTCATATTTCTGTACCTCCTTTTTTTTAAGTAGAAGTCAAAAATTTTTTTCTTGAAAAATGTTTTCTCTCATTTTATCCTTTGTTTCTATCATTGAGTTGAGTCATTATTATAATTTCCAAGACTGTTGGTTCATTAAATCAAAGACTGTCAAGTCATCTTAGTCATTATTGACTCTTCTCTCCCTTTGCTTCATCTCTTCCACCCCTGTGCTCTGTTAATCACCACATAAGTATTACAGATTCTCATTCTTTCCTAGCATCTTTCACGTGTATTCTTGTCATAACAACCACCGTCACCTGAGCTCAGGTCTTTATCACTTTGTTGAAGGATTGTGACTCCCTCACTTTATCTTTCTCTTCTGTAGTTCATCCTAAACCATGCTGCTGGATTGACTTTCTCACAAACCACTTCTATCCTGTTAAATACCCGATTCGAAAACCCTAGATTGACTTCCAGTTCTCATGAAAGGAAGGGAGGGAGGGGAAAAAAGCCTTTTCCAGGATTCAAAGCTCTTCAGTTTCCAGCCACAGCATAATATTCCAACATTAACTTCTTGACATCCATCCTTGAATTTTCCAAAGTCAATTCTTTGGTTACTTTCTCTGACTTTTTACTTTTTTTCTTCAACTATCATAATTGCATTTTTTCTTACCATCAAGTTTATCCTCTCTGTGACCTTCCTAATTAAAAATGGTCATTCCTTCTCAATAACCTTGTATCACTTGCCTTTCTATTGCATAGTGGAGATGACTGATACAAAAGAAAGTTATTTAAATTTGAAAATGTCTGTTGTTTCCAAAATGGAATCAAAATTCCTAGATGATAAGCAAAATTCTACCCTTCCTTTTACCCATAACCCAAAATGCCTACTATAGGCAATGTAGATAAACAATACATATTTGTTCAGTGATAAAACATGTTATTTTTAAGATAATAAAAGTGTAGGAGAGACATTAGGAAATTTTTGTGATTATAAGGAAAACTGATGATAATGAACCTACAGTCATTTCTTCTGGAGATTTCAGTGTAGACTTTCATATAATACATTTTATTTCACCCAAGAATACTATAAAGATATAATTTCTTTAGTCCTTGGATAACTTGGCTGGCTTCTATTTCCTGATAATTATTGAAAACTACAATTTGTTACATAGGTTCAGATTCTTCATGTCATCTCAAGCTGCCACTGTTATTTTAGTGTCAAAAAAATCGTAAAAGGAAGAAACTCCTGGGTTTCTTTCCTGCTTTATGTTGCTGCAGGTGGCAGTTCTAAACCTTATTTTATCATCAGATCGGATTTTTCCTGAAGATAATCACCCTACCCCGTAATTCACATGTGTCTTCATTCAGAAGAATTTAGAGAGAGATGATGTATTTTCAGATCTCGAGCAGTCATGGATTATGAAATCTCCAGCATTAATTATGTGCATTAGCAGTTTTTGAAAGTTATAATCATCTAGCTGCTGGTGACAAAGGGATATCTTACCATAGCATGAAAAAAGAACTGTGTGGACTTGCATCATTCTAGTTGATTCTGAATGGAATGCAATGGAAAAAATGCAGTTGCAGTTCTTCCTAAACATTAGCTTAGGAACATGGGAAAACATTCACTTAAAATTCCTTGCAGAGTGCTCAGCCAGGGAACTTCTTACATCATTCAGTGATCATAGATATGTTTTGAGTGCCACCTGTCCTCTCCACTATGCCTTCATGATACCATCCCTACCTTCATAGAGCTGTCAGGCTAGTTAAAGACTACAAACAACTGAGTAAACAATTATAAATCAGTAGACTATGTGTTAGGTGAGTAGAAAGAATTTACTAGTGATAATAAAGGGGTGGCATCCAAAAATCCTTTCTGAAACAAAACACTTCAAGAATTAATATAATGATTCCATCAGGAAAAATGTATTTTGTTTCTCTTTCTATCCTTTTCTCAAGCATTGTTCTCCCGGTCTAATATAGGTAAATATAGCTCATAGCCTTCACCATGAATGGCAACTACATGAGAAAGATAGAAAATTCATATAAGAGTATTTAGTTATGCCTGAGATAATTCTCAAATTCCTCCCTTGAGTGAGTGGAGGAGAGAAGTCCCATGTATTGAAACAAAAATGTCAGAACACGAGTAAGTTTATTGGAAAGATAAATCCAGTTCCAGCCACTGCACTATGATTTATTCATGTGGAAAAGTCAAGAAAGTAGCCAGATATATGACTGTAAAGCTTGTGGGAAAGATCTAGAATTCATCATAATATTTTCTGTAGTTAAAAGTGTAGAAATCCTTGAAAGATGCCAGGTGACAATCTAGAATGAGGAAAAGGACATTATCTTAACGAACACCAACAAAAGAAGATAATCCAGAGGAAGAGATGAGTGAGAACTGATATCAGTATACAAAATTGCATATTTCTACATGCAAACAATGAACTACAAAAGAAAGAAATCAAGAAAACAGTCACATTACAATTGCATCAAAAGGAATTAGGTTCCTAAGAATAAATTTAACAAAAGAGGTGAAAGACCTATACAACAAAAACTATAAGACATTGTTAAAAGAAATAGAAGATAGAAAAAAACTGGAAGGATATTTGTGCTCATGCATCAGAACAGTTAACATTTTTAAAATAGCCATCTTATTTAAAGCAATATAAAGACTAAATACAATCCCTATCTAAATTCCTATGGCATTCTTCAAGGAAATAAATTAACATTAATGAAACTTGAATGGTTATTTTATTGACACAGATCAGTGGAAAAGAATTGAGATCCAGAAATAATAGTAATATATGTAATACATGCACGCGATGAAATATTGCCATTTGTGACATGATGGAACTGGAAGGGATCATCCTATGTGAAGGAAGTCCGAAATAAAAAGACAAATACCAGATGATTTCACTTCTGTGTGGAATCTAAGGGAACAAAGCAAAGGAACAGACAAAATCAAACCAAAATAACATTTGATATCTGACTACCGAACTGAAACTACCAGTGGGTTGGGAGCAAAGGGTGGAGGGGTCCCAGTGTATTATAATGGAAGATTATTGGTATTTTGGTGGTGGACTAATGTGGTAACATACATTTGAAGATGTGTTAACCTATATTCCTAAGACTTATAAAGTATTGAAAGCCAACATTCCCTCAATACAAATAAATTAATTTAATTTAAAAAAAGAAAGAGGTTCATTTCATGGACATCTCTCTCCATGACTATCAGAATGAAATAGTATCATTCTCTTGAGGCTACAAACAATTGAAATGTGGTTCAGTTTTCCTTAAAAGTAAACTGTATAGTTATTAACATTGCATTTTACTTATTGTGTCCCATATCTAATAATAACATTGGAATGTGAGGGTGTTAGTTTGTAATAGACAATTGGAAAACTACAAATAAAGCAGGAAGAAGCTCTTGCATTGTGGATAGAGATAAGTTTACAGAAGGCAGTTAAAAAGTTAATGATGTATAGGACTATGTCTCAATTTTCTCTTTGCAATGGACAACGTTGGGCCATAAGTAAAGGTTGAGGGGGTACTTGGATATTTAAACCATCACTGAAAGAAATAGGAGGCAATACACTGACCAGAAACAGTTAAAAGAATAAAAATAGTCAAGACCTCCTTGTTAGAAACCATGAATTTGTAATGGTATGAATTTAATTAAAATAAAAATTATCCGTATCATGCCACCATCCAGCTATGGAAAATGGGGGAAAATAAATTACAATATATATTCAGGGATGAGGATTTGTGGAGAACTTACAGCAGAGGGTTATTATGTGTATAAAATAATTGAAGATACTTATGTAAATGATTAGACCAATAGACTATTGATTCCAAACTAGAGGGAAGAAAGTGTAGTCAGATTGATAAATTGGAAGAAAATAGAAATAGAAGAAACTGAAAAGAATTTGAACCACACCTAAAATCCTTCAGATCTCTGTATTCCACTTTAAGATCTGCACAGCATATCAGCAGTCTTGCTTTTGAAGGTGTACTTCATCATATGCAGCATATAAATATTCCTGTATAGTTCATTAAACCATAGTTTATCATTTCAGTTATATTTAAATATATTTGAATTTATTCTTCAAATGAACCTTATAATAAATCTTTTGTAATTTTCTATTTTAATGATTTATAGTATGTAAGTTTTAAATTAAACCCTTAGTTATTAAATATTTTTAAAAAGACATCACTATATATGTGCTCTCTTTAAATGTGTGCCTTTATATAGCTTTGGAAGAATAATATGAATATAATTAAAACAAAATTGATAATGAGTAAGAAAATAGTAAGAGGATAATTAATCACCTTAAATGAACTCATGACTTTAGAGTACTACAATAACTTAAATGTTTGATTGAAGAACCAATCAGTATTGAGGAATTACAGAAAATGTATCAGAAATCCAGATAAAAGCAAAATATTAGGAAATTTTATACTTGGCAGCTTCTTGTTAAATTTTGTTAATAAGGCTATGATGAAAACAGGGAAAATATTGAGTGTGCTTCAAATTCTTTCAGTAAGCAAAGAGGATTTACATTTTAGAAAATAATTTGTATTCTGATAAGATGTATATTATTTTTTTTAAATATATATTTTTATTGTTATTTATGTCTTTTACATTTTGTATTCCCCTTGGGTAGCCCGCCACCAATTCACCTGTGATCCATCTCCATGGTCCCTTGTGCTCTTTTCTATTCCATTTTGTGCTCTTATCCTCCCCCTCCCCCCACTCCCCACCCCCCACCCGCTGAGTATCTCTCTCCTATTTGGTTTCCTTCTAGTCCTGTTATAAGTGAAACCATTCGATATTTTCTCTTTCTTTCTGGCTTATTTCATTGAGTATAATCCCCTCTAACTCCATCCATGTTGCTGCAAATTGCATGTGTTTATCTTCTTTGAATGCTGAATAGTATTCCATTGTGTATATGTACCACATCTTCTTGATCCAATCATCTATTTTTGGACATCTGGGTTGCTTCCGACCTTTGCTATCGTGAACAGTGCCGCAATGAACATACGTGTGCATGTATCCTTTTGGATTAATGTTTTTGTGTCTTTTGGGTATATTATAACCCTACAACAATCTTTTTTTAAAAATATATATTTTCATTGTTATTTATGTCATTCACATTTTGTATTCCCCTTGGGTAGCCCACCACCAATTCACCCGTGATCCATCTTCATGGTCCCTTGTGTTCTTTTCTATTCCATCTTGTGCCCTTTTCCTTCCCTCCCTCCGGCTCCCTCCTCCACCCGCCCCCCCCCACTGATTGTCTCTCTCCCACCTGGCCTCCCTATAGTCCTGTTATAAGTGAAACCATTTGATATTTTTCTCTTTCTTTCTGGCTTATTTCACTGAGTATGATCCCCTCTAATTCCATCCATGTCGCTGCAAATTGCATGTGTTTATCTTCTTTGAATGCTGAATAGTATTCCATTGTGTATATGTACCACATCTTCTTTAGCCAATCATCTATTTTTGGACATCTGGGTTGCTTCCATACCTTTGCTATTGTGAACAGTGCCGCAATGAACATACGGGTGCATTAATCCTTTCGGATTAGTGTTTTTGTATCCTTTTGTAAATTCCCAAAAGTGGGATTGCTGGGTCGTATGGAGGCTCCATGTTTAGCAGTCTGAGGAATCTCCATACAGCTTTCCATAGTGGTTGGACCAGTTCACATTCCCACCAGCAGTGTAGAAGAGTTCCTTTTTCTCCACATCCTTTCCAGCATTTGTTGTTGCCTGTATTTTTAATGTGTGCCATCCTCACAGGTGTGAGGTGGTATCTCATAGTGGTTTTGATTTGCATTTCCTT